>APFE030001424.1:0-14831 GCA_000404065.3 Pinus taeda | reverse complement strand
AGATTATCCAAAATGGGAGTGACTTTATAGTTGGGTCAAATACATTATGAAGAATACCTACAAGGATAAGTGTTGGTTAATTAGTATATGACATGGTTCATTTAGCCAAAGACTTAACTTTTCATGCATATCTACATTTTTTATTATCGAGGTCATATCCATTGAATTTGGGATACTAGTCTTTAACTTGGATATCAAATTGTTTATCTAGTTTGAACATACACTGTGAACACAATAATACTAGATTCTTATGAAATTGTTTTGAATCCTATGGATATTTCGATATTTCCCAAATATTAAATATTTCACTATTATAATATCATTGCATACATGTGAAGCATAATTAGTATGTTACCGAGGATGTAAATTGCACCTTTGTATTAATATTAATACAATTTGTGAGTCACAAATGAACTTAATTCATTTTGTCAGTTATATAAAAATCTAAAGAAAATATGAAATGATAGAATTGAAATATGTTCATTATATATTTATATAATCAATATTTGATATTAGGATCAAAGTCGGATAAAGGGAGCCAAACTTGAGCTCAAAATTAGGATCAAACTATTAATACCTTATTGGTTTACATGGAGATTAAATTTTTTATGTAACCATCTCACAACATAGAAGAAAAGATAGATCAACGACTTCAAAATTAGCCTCTTTGAGGGGGGAAACTCCTTTACATTACACAAATGAATAATGCTTGCATGATACAAATGACAAAACCTCCTTTTAATATATAGGAGTCTAAGGGGTCACAATATAATCAAAGCCGACATAAAAATAATAATATAAGGATATAACAATAACAATAATTCGCTTCTATTCGTCACAATAATAACAATATCGGGACAATAGGGGCACAACAATAATAATAAGGGATACAATGAAAATAGTAATGGGGGAATCACTAGTATTATAGTGACCTAACATGCCACTCTCCTTCAAAAAATTATTGTCCTCAATGTTTGAGTAGTTTTCGATGCTTCTGTATAAAAATTTTGCCCTCCCATATGGTATCTTCAGTTGGTAAGTTCTTCCACTTGATGAGATACTCCGAAATTGATCAATTTCATATCTGTCGAGTTCTTGTTTCTATGACTGCTTCAGGTGCCAATGTGACTTTTCCTTCCTCATCAAGTTCTAGCAATATTGTTTGAACTATGATTTTTCCAGTTATAACCTTCTTTAAGCATGAACATGGAAAACTAGGTGCACTCGGGAAGCTCTAGGAAGCTCCAATTTGTATGCCATAGCACCAATATTTTGCAACACCTTTTACAGACCATATTGCTTTTGTGATAATTGATTATCCTTGGTAGCTTCGTTGAGGGACATTTGTTTATATGGTTGTAGCTATATAAATACACAATAGCCTACATTAAAAGTTCTTTCACTGTGATGTTGATTTTCTTGTTGTTTCATTCTCTTCTGCACTAAAGTGAGTTTATCCTTTAATAATTAGAGAACTTTTTGTTGATTCTTGATGTGATATTCCACTACTTGAACCTTAGAATCTTCTCTTAAATATGATGTGATAGATTGTGGATGATATCCATAAAGTGTCATAAATGGGGTCATTTTTGTTGTAGTACGTAAGGAAGTGTTATACCACCATTCAATGAGAGGCAACCATTTCACCCATTGTGTCCACTTGTCAGATACAAAGAAATGATGATATAATTCCAAACATTTGTTTACTATCTTAGTTTTCCCATCAGATTGAGGATGATAAGATGAGCTATGAGCTAACTGAGTACCAAGAGAAGAAAATAGTTATGTCCAAAAATTTCCCATGAAAATAGGATCTCTATCGCTTATAATAATCTTTGGGTTTCCATGTAGCTTTTGAATTCTTTCCATAAATGAAATAGAAACTGTATTGGTTTCAAATGGATACAATAATACAAAAAAATGTGAATACTTGGTAAGTCTGTCAAATACCACCACGATGACACTCTTTCCTTCGGACTTGGGTAAGCCTGTGATTAAATCCATTGAAACCTCATCCCAACATTGTCTTGGAATGGATAAATCTTGTAATAGACTCGGGGTCTTAATTGTTCCAACATTATTTTGTTGGGAAACCAAACATTCCACCATAAAATTTTGAATATTCGATTTAAGGCCATCCCAAAAAAATCTTTCTTAAGCCTGTGGTAAGTTTTTAAAAATATTGAGTGCCCTCCTAAGGGATAGGTGTGCAATTCCATAAGAATCTTTTGCTTGAATTGGGAATTCTTACATATGTGTAAGCGATATTTGTAGCATAACGAATCATTTTTCCAGCAAAATGTATCAGCTTTACAAAGATATGGTTGTAACTTTTGAAGGAATTCCCACACATCTTTTTCACTTTCCCATTCATCCCTTGCTTCGTTTATCTAGTCTAGTTGGATAATAGAAATGGCACAAATAAATTCTTCCACATCCTCATCCTTTCTTGAGAGTGCATCCACCACAAAATTTTGCTTCCCTTTTCTATATATGATTTCAATGCCATAACCCAACATCTTTGTGACCCATTTTTGCTTCTCTTTTGAAGATAATCTTTGTTCTAGAAAGTATTTAAGTGCATCATGATCCGTTTTTACCTTGAAGTGTCTTCCCATTAGGTAGGGTTGCCATTTATTAAGTGCATGTAGTATTGCCAACATTTCCTTCTCATAAATAGCTTTGTGTAAATACTTTCCTTTGATTGGATGACTTTCAAAAGAATTGGGTCTTTCTTCATCCATTAAAACAAGACCAATTCTATTTCTTGAGGCATCACTTTCCACAATAAAGGTTTTTGTGAAGTCTGGTGTAGCTAAGACTGGTGCTTGGCACATTTTCTCTTTAAGATGTCGAAAGGCCTTCATTTTTTGGAGTCCATGAACATGCATATTTCTTTAATAATGTTGTTATAGGTGCTTCTATTCACCCATAATTCTTAACAAACTTGCGATAATACCCCATCACCAAATAAATCCTTGGAGATGCTTTATGGATGTGGGGATTTTCCATTCCTTAATGGCTTTAATTTTTCTAGGGTCTACCTTTACACCTGCATGATATATAATATGACCCAAATATTCCACCTCTTGTACTCCAAAGAAACATTTGAAGCATTTTACATATAATTGTTTCTCTTCCAATATTTTGAGTGCCATGTCAACATGTTGAACATGATCCTTCCAAGACTTGATGTAGATTAGCATATCATTAAAAAATACTAACACAATTATTCTAAGGAGGGGTTTGAAAATGGAATTCATCTAACCTTGAAATATAGAAGGTGCATTTGTAAGGCCAAAAGGCATCACCAAAAATTCATAATTACCCTCATGAGTTATAAATGATGTTTTTGGAATGTCTTCAGTGTTCATTATGATTTGATGATATCCTGAATGAAGATCCAACTTGGTGAAGTGAATTGATCCATGCAATTCATTCGATAATTTATCTCTAACAACAATGGAAAATTTACATTTAATATTGATCTTGTTGAGCTCCCTATAATGCAGACACATGTTCCATGACCCATCCTTCTTGCGCACCAATACTACTAGAGTAGAGAAATAACTTTGACTAGGTTGGATTATACCAGCCTCTAGCATTTCTACAACCATACATTCAATTTCACTCTTTTCGGAAAAGGGATATCTGTAAGGCCTAATGTTTGGAGAAATGCTTCCTGGAATCAAATGAATAGCATGAACATGATCATGAATAGGTGGGAGGCCTTTAGGAGTCTCAAATACCTTGGAATGATTGTCCAAGACTTTTTGGAGATATGGAGAAATAGATGATTTCGATGTGGGAACCTATAGCAAACATAATTGTGCAATTACATGTCATTGATCTTTCTTTATAATATTTGTCATTCCGTTAGAGCTTATTATATTTCCTAGTTCCCATGTGATACCCGTTATTTCAACTTCCTTTCCTTTCGAAGAAAATTTCTTGAAAAGTTCTCAAAAATTAAGAGCTATTGTACCCAAGGATTGTAGCCATTGGACTCCTAGTGCAACATCATCACCACCCATTGGAATGGAAAGCATTGGGATATTCAATACATATTTTGCAATGGATTGCTTGATATTATGGCACCTTCTAGGGAAATTTATGGTTCCTCTACTTGCAACCATCACTTCACACTCTGGTGCTGGATATAGGAAGAAATTCAATTCCTTAGCTATCTTACAATGAATAAAATTATGGGTACTTCCGAAATCAATCAACACTATTACCTTTTTCTTCTCGATAGGTGCTTCTATCTTCATAGTTTGAGGAGTGGTAGTTCCAGCCAATGCATTACAATATATGGTCAGATTCATTTCTTCTTTCTATAGGGTTGTTTTCCTAGCGTATATCCTCTTCTTTTGACGTTTCTTGTTCCTTTTCTTCCTCCTCTTCACAATCTATGTAAAATAAATTCTTCTTAGCACACTTATGACCTTTAGTGTATTTTCTATCATAACTATAACAAATCCCCTTTGCTATATTTTATTCCAATTGGTCTGGTGTCAATCTTGTAGGTTGTGGAAGGCTAGGGGCAACAACATTTCCATCTTTATAGTGTGACTGGTAGCCTTTCTTGTTTCCATAATTTTTCCTTCCATTTTCCTTTCCAACCTTAATTCCTTATCCAATTAATTAGGTGAACCTCATGTTGGATGATATTCTTTAAAGTTCCTATGAACACGTCAATCCTATGCTCCTCTGGAATATCTTTTACCCTTATAATCAATTTGTGGAAGTCCTCAATGTGCTCCATCATTGAACCCTTTTGTTTGAGATTTATCAATTCGCTAAAATAAGTGTTCCCTTTTGTATCCTCATAATGTAATATCATTTCTTCTGTAAAAAGTTTGCAGGTCACAATTTTTTTATGAAATAAAAGCCATTGATACCATACAAACTGATTTGGTTCCAAATATTAAGTTGCAATCTGTACCTTGTGTGTGTTTTTCACATTATGGAGATCAAAATTTTGCTCCATCTGTAGTATCCATGTTACAGGATCCTTTCCACCAACTTCCTCATATCTATCTTTGGAACCTGGTGCATCTTCAATCCACCATTACACTCTATGAAATCATGATTAACATTTCTTTTTTTCTCCTCATGAGTTTCCTTTACTACCCTTTTGCCATTAGTAAGCATTTCTTGTAGCAAATGTTTCAAATCTGTCTTCAAATCTTCAATGTTTCCTTTAAAATTTTCTTTTATACCGTCCATATTAGCCTCCATAACTCTCTTAAAATATTCCAAGTTTCCTTTAAATGTTTCTTCTATACCATCCATTTTAGCTTCCACGCCATCCATCTTAGCTTTTCTTACTTTTTGTGAGAGTGAGTTTTGTTGCACTTGGTTTCATAATTTTTCTATATCATGTTGTATTTCTCCCTCTTATTCATTAGTCATGCTAGAGCTTTCATGTTTCTTACTAGGTGTTTCCATTTTCCTTCTTCGAGACATTAACTAATGATAATAATGCTTCACTATGCCCTCTGAATTCCTTCAAACTAATTTTTGAAACCAAACTTATGCAAAATTTAAAACAAATTGCAGATTGTTTTTCACTTTGTGGGTGCTTGATATTGAACCTATTGTGTCTCTATAATTTTAGATCTTCAAGGTTTAAAATTGCATCCTAATGTATCCCACTAAGTCCTCTTTCCAATCCCACAAGCTTGATCAAGATTGGATTTTCCAAGAAAGATTTATGCCAAATCACCCACGATGACCTAGTTATATATTGGTTCAGTAGAATGAACTTGTGTGAAGTGCCACATGTCATTGTTTCAAACCTAGAACCTGTAACTGATACAGAGAAAAATATTGGTCATCCTCTTTCTATAATGTTTTACGAAAGTTCAATCTGATGCTTAGAGAGAAATTTATGATGACTTTCCCCATGTCACATGTTTGAGATATAATTCAGGAGCCTGCAAAAACAATAACCTCATTGGATACTATCTTCGAAAATATACCAAGAACATATCTGAAATTTGGACCCGGGATTCATCGATATTTCAAATAAAATGGGTTTTAATTTATGCTTCTGAAATAATGACTTGTTTGGAGCAGCAAAACCCTAGAATCCAAAACTCTCATACCAAATGTTATCTAACCAACTCACAAAATAGAAGAAAATATATATCAACAACTTCTAAATCAGCCTCTTTTAGGGGGAAACCTCATTTACATTACACAAATGAATAATTATTGGATGATACAAATGACAAAATCTCATTTCTATATATAGGAGTCTAAGGGGTCACAATATAATGAAAGCCGACATAACAATAATAATATAAGGGCACAACAATAATAATAGTTGGATTCAATGGGGCACAATAATAACAATATGGGGACAATAGGGGCACAACAATAACAATAAAAGCTACAATGAAAATAGTAATGCGCAAATCACTAGTATCATAGGGACCTAACAAAAACCAAGAAATGAACTCAGCGATGCATATTTAAGCTATGATTAAGTTCGATACTTTACTAAGCTTAGAATTGAGATTTTTTTTATTTTTTATTTTTTTCTTTTCTCAAGTATGTTTTAATCAATATTTTTTTAATTGATTTTCAGATCTTCCTAATTTGTGTAACAATAATTTTAAATGAGCTTTCACATCATTGTTAATATTTGTGTAATAAATTTCAACGAATGAATCATATTTTAGTCATATTTTGGAAGGAAAATAATTGAAAAATAGACCTCCGATTTGCTCCGTGACTAGAAGATATTGTTCCAGTTGTAAAACTATGATGTGGGATCAACTAAGGATATTATTTGATAGTGTTATTATGAAACTACCACTAAGACAATCTGGCACCCTAAACAACTCTGGTTGGAGGCTGCTGTAATGGTTCAGACGGTCAACTCTGGCATTCTGAAAATCGTGTAGCAGATCTTAGCTCTAAGCTAGTGATTCATGGACCCCTGAAATAGATCTGAGCTTATGCATCATACAGTTCATGGATTTCTATAGCAAATTTGATCTCATGTGTTAGGATATTCCGACACATAGGAAATAGTGAAGTATAACTTGGTCTAGTGTAGAGTTAGGTAATTTGTATTTCTTTACTATATACTTTTGTAACTTACAATCTGACGATCACAATATGTTATAGTCATGAAGTGATCTGATGGTTCATTCTCTCCTAGATATTACTAACACTTGATCTGTGTCTTAAAACCCGATTGGTCCATGATCTCTATTTAAAAAGCATGGAGGTTCATTTGTAGGGTGACTGTTCATGAGAGAATATTATGTAAATTTTATTTCTTTTATTAAGAAATTGCCTGAAATGGCTGCGCTGGCTCAAGCCATGGATTATTTCGCTCTTTAAGGGTTTTAACCACATCAAGGCGAATACTGGTGTATTGATCTGTGATTTGTTTGTGAGTAGTTTCCTTTGATTTTCTATCTAAGGAACTTAACCTGTAAATTCCTACATGGTATCAAATCTATTTGAGGGTCACATCCATTGGTGATCCAAATCCAAAGCTAGTACAACTACATTTGACTGTCGTTTCATAGATCTACTATTTTTTACCACTTTCGGGTGGAGACGACTACTCTATTGTGTTAGCGGCATATATTCCAGTAAGGAACCGCTTTTGTTTCATGCAAAAATGTTTTTGGTAGCCCTAGTTACGTAATTTTTGAGATCAGGAGGTATACAATCATTATTTGCAGTTTTAGTTATTTATCTCTCTATTTATTTCGGTTTATTTATCTATCTATTTTTTATTACCGGATCTATACCTTGAATTTATGTGTAAACACTTTCCCCTGCCACTCTGTGCGATCTGGACAAATCGAAAACAAAAAGGAGGGATTTTTCTCATGCATATGCTCTTTTTCGTCGTGCCTTACTGTGATCTTAGAAAATCAAAAACATTCACGAAAATATATAGTCTCTGGTGAAAGCTAACTTCAGGCCATAAGGTTTGGCTTTTTTTGTTGCATGTCCATGTTGGGTTGTATGTTTTTTTTTTGTAGGCAAAAATGGCTTTTTCAACTAAGCACGCACTCCAAAGCTTTAGTGACTTGAAAAAAAAAGAAAAAAAAAAAACCTTACTCTTTTCCAAAAAATACTAATATTTCAAATTGGCTCACTTCGTCCAAAGTCACTTTATGAAAATAGAGGTCTTGAGTTCAAGTCTTCTTTTCGTTCAGTTATATTTTCAAAAAACACATGTAACTTATGTTTTAAAGTTACTTTATGTAAAAGTGTTCTCACCCATTATAAAAATTGCCTCACTTATAATTCTAAAGTCTCTATCTTTTATTTAAGTTACAATTTAGTGGGCAATGCATAAAGTACCATTGTAAAAGTGAATTTCGCTTATTTATAAAAGTGGGTCACATTATTTTATATTGTTAAAGTGAGCTAATTAGATTAAGTTTGGAAACGGGAGAGATTTTTTTTAAAATATAACATTAGCATTCACTTCCGCACATTCACGTACTTTGTCAGCATCTTCAACAACTTTTCTTCAAAAATCCATAACTTCTTCATCTGTAACCATTTTCAAAGTCTTCTCTTTTTAATAGGCCTATTTTTCAATATCTTTCCATTGGAACACTTAGTTTCTGCATCTGCAGCTTCAGTTTCTATTAAAATGGAAAGTTTGTGCCGAGTTATTCTTGACAGCACCAACTACATCCAATGGTTATCCTACATTGCAGATTTACTTAGAAGTAAAGGTCTTTATAGAATACCCTCAGGTGAAGAATCTAAATGTAAACATGAAGATAAGGCAGCCAAGTGGAAAAATAGGCAAGATCAAGTACGTGGGTTGATAGAGATGTCTATTTCTCCATACCTTAGATTCCATATCACAGAACTTGATACCCCTGATGAAGCAATGAAACAACTCAATAAAATTTTTGGAATTAAAAATGAAATTAGATCCTATGAACTTGAAAATGAGTTGCTTACATTGGACCCTAATAATTTTTCTTCCATTGAATATTCTTTTTTGAAGTTCAACACCCTTAGACTTCTCTTGGAAGGTGTTAAGGTTAAGAAACAAGATGGTAGCCTTCTTTATTCCATTCTTAAAAAGTTAGGACCAACCTACTCTATGTTTGTTTCGACCTTCCATTCTACTATAAAAGCCTTTATTTCTCAAGGAAAAACCTACAAGTCCCCTTATTTTGATGCCTTTAGTGATTCTTTAATAAGAGAACAAGTAAAACTCTTACATCATGGTCTTCTTATTCCTGGAAAATCTTGTGAGAAAGCCTTAGCCTCCCAACAACAACCAAGTTCAAATAATACTAAGAAGAACCATCCTAAAAATAATGGTCCTAAAGCAACCAAGGGTCCTAATCCATTTTAGTCTCAAAATGCAAAATCAATCCTAAGCCCTTTTAGTCTCAAAATGAAAAATTAGTTTAGTAAAATGCTAAGGAAAATAAAAGAAAAGGGAAGAAGACTAATAGACATTGTAACTTTGTAATTGAGATGGCCACTTAGAATCCAAATGCTTTAAGAAGATGGATGCCTTGGAAGCAGCAATGAAGAAACATAACATCCATTTGGAGCACTCTTCAACTTCAACTTCATCTTTAGGAATAACACTTTCTTCATGTGGTTGTCAAGCATCTTGCTCGGGTTATGAACTAAATATATCTTCCTCTTCTCATTCTCAATAGTGACTCATTGATTCTGGAACTTCTTGTCACATGGAGAAAAGCAAAGCCATGTTTTCTTCTCTAAATGAGTGTAACACCAAAAATATATATGCTGGTGAGGATACATCTCTTAGCGTTGTAGGGATTGGAACTATTCATCTAGACAATGGTCAATTTAATAATGTATTATGTGTTCCTACCTTATCATGAAACCTTCTATTATATATCAAATAACTCATTTAGGTGCTGGTAAAATCATTGAATTTTCACCTCATGATGTTGTAATTAAGGACCCCAGAGATCCTAGACAGATTTTAGCTACAAGAATTGCTGATGATTCTACAAGGTTGTATAAGTTTAACAACTTTGGGTCATCAACTTTTCCCTTCCCATCTTTTTCTCATAATGATGAAGTGAGAAAACTTTGGCATGAGCGATCTGGTCACTTAAACTATCACTCCCTTTAAAATCTATGTAAAGAAAATATGGTGATAGGTCTTCGTATGGTATCTTGTAGAAATGGTGTTTGTTCCAGATGTGTACTCCGAAACATCATCATGGTAGTTCTGAAAAACGTGTCTGTTGGCACGTCTCAGCCCCTTTACATCTTGTGCATAGTGATTTATGTGGTCCAATGCTAGTGGTTTCACTATTTGGCTACAAGTATTTCCTAACTTTCATTGATGATTTCTCCATAAACACTTGGGTATACTTCTCGAAACTCAAGAGTGAATTATTTAACATGTTCTTAGCCTTTAAGGCCTTTGTTGAGAAACAATATAGACATCAAACTCTTAAGCTAAGATATAATAATGGCGGAGAATATGTTAACAACAAATTCAATAACTTTTGCACTGAGAATGGAATTCAAATGAAACGTATTGTTCCATATACTCCACAACAAAATGGTGTAGCTGAAAGGAATAATTTCACCTTAAGGAAATGGCTAATTGTATGCTTCAATCTAAAGGACTTAGTCTTAATTTTTGCGTAGAAGCAATTAATTGTGCAAATTACATAGTAAATCACACTCCTACTAGCTTTTTAAAGAATATCACTCTAGAATAAGCATGGAGGTCAATTAAACTAGATGTAACTCACTCTTGTTTCTTTGGAAGTGAAGCATGGGCACATATTCCAGATGAGAAACATAAGATATTAGAACCTAAGAGTCAAGATTTTTTTTTTTGGAGATTCTAAAGATTTCAAAGGATATAGACTTCTTTTGCCTAAATCCAAAACTGTTATCATTAGAAGAGACGTAAAGTTTCCTAAAAATATATCGGCCTACGAGCCTAGGTCGGCGGATGTGCCACCTCTCTCTATCCCTTCTACTTCTAAAAATATTTCTTCTTCAGATGATGACAGTGAGGTAAAAATCCTCCCCCACCTTCTCAGGATCCTCCTTCAGCTCCTCAACTTCCAAAATGGGTCTATGCTACTCAAGATGTAGTAGGTTCTCTTCTAGGTGATCCTATAGATCAGTGATGTACATGTTCTCAGTTTGATAGAGCCTCTACTTTACTAGCTCAAGCTTCAATGAATTATGATCCTGAAACCTTTGCAGAAGCTTCAGGCCATACAAATTGGGACACAACTATGATTGAAGAATATCATTCATTATGGGCAAATGGTGCATGGGATCTTGTTCCTATTCCAAAGTGATGAAAAGTTGTTAGATGAGAATGGATTTACAGAACCAAGTTTGGACTAGATGGAAAAGTTGATAAACATAAATCTCATATTGTTGCAAAGGGTTTTTCACAAGTTGAAGTCATTGACTATACTAAAAAATTCTCCCTTGTTTCCAAAATAAAATATATCCACCTTGTTATTTCCCCTACTTCCTCTTTCAAATGAGAATTCAATCAGATGGATGTTAAATTGCCTTCTTGCATGGGGACTTCCATGAAGAAATCTATATGGAACAACCACCTTGATTTATAGAAAAAGACTCCAGCCTTGTATGTTGGCTTAAGAAATCCCTTTATGGTCTCAATAAATCCCCTCAGGCTTGGTATGGAAAAATGGATAGCCTTCTTTTAGATATTGGCTTTTCTAGGTGTCATTCTCACAATACTGTTTACAACAAGAAAGTGTGCAAGTCTCTTCTCAATATTTTCCTTTATGTTGATGATCTTATCCTTTCTAGTAGTGATCCAAACCTTATAACCCATGTGAAGTCCAACCTTAAAAAGAAGTTTGAAATGAAAAACTTAGGACACTTGCATTATTTTCTTGGTCTTCAAGTCTTGCAATGCAAGGAAGGTATTTCCCTTTCCCAGTCCATCTATTCCTGTGATATTCTACACCACTTTCACATGGAGGATTGTAAGGCTGCCCCTTTTCCCTTTTAGTCTAGATCCAAACTATTTGTCACATGTACTTCCCCTAAACTTAATGCCACCTTATACCATCAGCTATAGGAAAAATTTTGAATATGACCCATACCCGTGCTGACCTTTCCTTTGTTGTTGGACTTATTGCTCGTTTTATGAAAAACCACATGAAATTCATTGGCAAGAAGCTAAAAGAATACTTTGTTATGTTCAAGGTAGAATTCAGTTTGGGATTCATTACAGTCTAGAAGCATCTCCTATATTGGATAGTTTCACTGATTCTAATTAGGTTTGTGACTATGATGATCGGAAGTCTACTGCAGGTTATGTATTCACTCTTGGTTCTGGACCTATTACTCAAGATTGAAAGAAAAAAAGTGCCATCTCTCTTCCTTCAGTGGAAGAAGAGTATCGTGGTGCCGTAGAAGCTAGTAAGGAATCCTTGTGGATTCATTAGATACTATCAGAGTTTGGCTTTCAGTGGCAGCATCTCACTACACTTTGGTGTCATAATCAAAGTGTGATTCAACTATGAAAAGATACAGTCCAGCATAATGGCAATAAACACATTGAACTACACATGCAGTTCATCACAGAGGTCATTCATGACCATGTTCTTGAGTGCAATATTGTTCAGCAGATGATCAAGTTACAGACATCTTTATGAAGGCTCTCACAGAGGCGAGGTTTACTAAACTTTTATTTATGGTTGGAATTTAGGAAGTTGTCACTAAGGGGGGATAGGCTCTAATGCCTCCTTCCTTCTCATATTGTGTCATATCCGTACATCCTTCAATCCTATCTCAAGTTGTTCTTAAGAGGGGATGTTAGGATATTCAAAGACATATGAAATAGCTAAGTATAACTTGGTCTAGTGTAGAGTTAGGTAAATTGCATTTCTTTACTATGTACTTTTTTAACTTACAATCTGACAGTGACGATATGTTCTAGACATGAAGTGATCTGACGGTTAATTCCCTCCTCAATATTATCGACACTTGATCTACAGCTTAACACCTGATTGGTCCATGATCTCTATTTAAAGAGCATGGAGGGTCATCTATAGGGTTACCATTCATGAGAGAAGCTTATGTAAATTTTATTTCTTTTATTAATAAATTGCCTAAAGATGTTGCATTGGCTTAGGGCGTGTTGTTTCCCTCTTTGAGGGTTTTAACCACGTCAAGAATACTAGTGTATTGATCTGTGATCTGTTTGTGAGTGGTTTCCTTTGGTGTTCTATCTGAGGAACTTACCCTATAAATTCCTACATCTTGAAGTAGTTGCAGAATTTCAATGGTAGAGTAGATGTTGTATGAAGGGCCCAGTTCGTGATTGTTGAAATAACCAAGGGAAGGATTTTAATATGCACTTCAGATCACGAAATCATGTAGGGATTTCAACGATCTAACGGAGTCAAGAATTATGGTTAGGTTATCAACATATTATCTTTTGACTTGGAATTATATTGGGCATATTTATGTCTTGTTGTTGTGAAGGTTTGATAAACAATACACAGTTTTATTGTGTTTAGTGTATTGTGGACTTAAGGATTCAATTCCTTACATGTCACATTGCTTTTTTCAGTTTGTTTCATCATTAAAAAGGTTGAATGAAGATTCTATTAATTGAATTGTATTATTGTGTATTGGAAAACGTTATGTGAAACCCCAGTATCCTTGTGAAATTTGTTTTCCTATAATTCCACAAAAGAACAATATTTAAGAGAAATTGTTTGGCACATTATTGGAACCAAATTTCCTCTCAAAGATCAAGGAACCTCTCTAACATGAAATTTATGTACTTGGCCTTCAAATCATCCATTACATTTTTTGATGGCTTTCATCCTTTACTTAATGGCAACTTCTCCAAAAGAGTTTCTTCCACTAATTTCAAGATCTCCTCACCTGGTAGATACATCTACGCCACATTGACATTGGCTAGAAAGCAAGAAATATTAATTTTTGTTAGCTGAGAGGAAAGCTCCTTGGCAACTATGACAAGATGAAGAGACATTGGACCTCACTCATATGCAGGTACTAAGTTTCCATTTCGGTAGCCAACCAAAAAGTGATATGCAACTTCACTAGGTGTGAGTTTATATATAGAAGGAATAATGCATGAGTTTCTGGTAGCAAGCATGATTATAGATGATGCCAATTTGAAAAAATTTGGTGCTTTAGAATCTTCACTTTAAAAAAATTGTTTATGTTGCATCAAGACTTGAAGCAACACCTTCCCCATTTAAAACCAAGACTTATTGCAGAGCTCAAAAACTTTATACTGTCTTTTCTAATGCAAATAACAAAATTGTGGATTCTTCATGTACATGAAGCCATGCAGATATGGGAAGGGCACTACGTGTATATATTTGCACTGTAACTGCATCTTTTAGTACTCTTTCAAGGAAGAAGTATCTATGAAAGATTTTCCACATAGGTCAAGGTTGATTCTTCATAGTCTACTGCAATAAACTCATTATTTTCATTTGGCCCAAGTATTGTTTCCTGACAAAACTAGTGAGATTTTCAGACTCCAATATCATGGAACCGAGTTTGTTTTCTATTCGATTCAAATTGAAATTTCAAAAGAAGTATAACTACTGTAAAAATATCATCTTTGTTTCTTATCAATCTCATGGATGTCCTACGACCTTGCCGGTGTGTTCTCTGATTGAATCTTTAGAATAAGTGGGTTAAAAGGAAATGTTTAATACAACAATACTTTATTTAGGGATAGTGCCACGTAATCACATAAGCTTGAGAGGGTTCACCCTGATTTACCACTATGAATAGATGCTTGCAATTCTGGATGGGATTCAACTTGATAACATTAT
>APFE030001422.1:6983-26207 GCA_000404065.3 Pinus taeda | reverse complement strand
GTCTTAAAGTGAAGGAGGAGCTCATCTGGATCAGCAAGGTTGGACTGCTACAACAAGCGTTGGAACTAAGGTAAGATCGGAAAACACTTGGTTTCTCATAGAATAATGTATGTTTAGAGAAGGATTGCTCTTGTTTGGTTTGTTTGTCACTAGAGAGTCTTAGACTCCTAGGGAGGTTAGGTTTGTCCGCAAAAATAACTCTTTCCGCATGACAGTGGTTTTAAAAGTCTCGACATCAAAAAATGATGAGAAGACAATATAAATCATGGTTCTTATGGAAGAGGAAATGAATCGTGTGTGATGTTGTGTGTCATCAACATTAGGTGGTGGTAGAATCTCCGCAACGGCAGATTGATGATGAGTGGGAGTAGGTTCCTACGATAATGTCAGCATCATAGGAGCCAATGTATCTTCCTCCATGTGAGGCTCGTGCTGAATGCTAATTTGTCTAAATGTTTGTAACATAGGACATGTCTCAAAACCATGAGAGCTACTGGTGCAAATACTACACGCAAAATTAGTGCTAACATAGTAAATGGTGTGGCTGTTAATATTTCCCATAGTGTGAGATGAAAACACATGGTTAGTGTCGTGAGATGGGGAATTTTGGGGAATTTTCCATCTTAGGATCTTAATATTAGCATGAGGTGTCTCCCCAATGTTAGTTTGTCTCAATGTTGCTCTCACTGCTTTAAAATGTGGAATTTATTGGCAATTGTGTGTATGATGTGCTTGAGAGAAGATGTGACACTAATGGCATGAGCATCTAGCGTGGTTTGTGCAAGTAAGTTAACGAATATAGACCAACAAGTGAAAGATGACCCTAATCTTGCCCAATTCCTAGCATTGATTTACCAAATGGTTGGGTCTATCACATAAGGCGCATGTGTGGGGTGATTTTGACAATACTGCCTAAGGTCATTTTGTCTTCCTTCTAGATCCTGGCCGATGGTAGTGGGAGATGACATGTTGATGGGTGCATGGTTGTATTGAAGGTAGTGGTTTTTCCTCGAATACACATAAGATGGTCCTATCCATCATCCCTCACCGGTGTGGTGTTATCCAGGGATCGGGTATCTGTTTGGACAAACGTTGATTTCTCAAAAATGTATCGGCGCATAAAATCTAATGTTTCGCAGAATTAGGGAAGGTGTGGGAAACATCGACTATGATGGTTTCATGCACAAATGTGGAAAATATTACATGTATGTTTGGGTATGTTTCTAGGGACAACATGAAGGGTAGGTTAATACCTCCTAAATGCATGTAACTCGAGACATTGGTTAATAAAATGGTTTGGTTCATTGCTTAAAGCACACAAGGAGATAGGTTGAGGTGTCACTGATTCTGGTTGCCTCCTCATATGGTGGAGGTTGGGTGACTATGCGAGTTAAAAGAATATGATAATGAAGTTTCTTCCCCATAAACATAAGAGATGGTTTTGGATCCATCATCCACTATTGGCATGGAGGGAAGTGATGGGGTCATGGTATTGGCTTGGGCAAGTGCACTTAAATCATCTTCATATCGAGGGATTTTGAGGAAATGATGAGCGTAATATTTGCACTTTGCGCATATAGCACAAGCATGATTGGTGCATGTTAGGGTCCAATCCTAACCCCCTTATTTATGTAATAGGGTTGAGTCATAGTTGTAGTTAGTTAAAGAGTCAATAAATCCCATATTAATAATTGTAAGTGGTTGACCCACAATTAAAGAAAGGGACCATAGTTAGTTGCAAAAGGGCCATGGTATTATATATATGGTATTAAGAGAACCATGGTACTGACCCATGGTATTGCATGTATGAATCCTATATAAAGGATAGAGACTCCCCATTGAGGAGCGTTGTGTCTTATTTTGTAATCGAGCCATGTTCTATAGGAGGTTTCCCCCTCGAAAAGGCAAGTGAACATTCATTTCATCTCTGAATAATAAAATACATGTTGTTATTTCTCATTTTGTTCTATGTTCTGGGTTGTATTTCTTCTTATATTTGGTATTCTAGCATCTTCTCACAGTTCAAGAGAATAACAAGTGGTACCAGAGCACTTTCCAGGGCCGGTGGTATCTCCAATTTTAGCAGATTTTTTTTTTTGGCTAGAGACGTGTTCCAGTGTCTTTAAACCACGAGATCTATTGTTAAGTGCATAAACCTGCAGATTTAGGGAGGCATGCATGCAGGAAATACAAGAGGTGGTCACACTTGTTGGACTCCCTTGTAACCCCTGTGGGTACCCCTTCGAGTAGTAGTGCATTAGACAGAACCGTGCACAAACTATCTTCCACGTACCCTTTAGGTATATTGGAAGCCCCCTACGCTCACTTCAAACCTCGCCTTAGATAAACCATTGGTCGTCTTGCTGCTACAGTACACCGAGAACAGCACTCAAGGAGATTACCCGCGTGTACGATAGGGTAGTTGAGTAGTACGGTTAAGGGTACAATCGATCCTCCTTAGTTAGTGCCCTGAAAGTTTGGGCCGAGTACTACTGTTGGACCCTTAGTGATATTGTGATCTGTAGCACCTGACACTCCTTGAGACCATAGTTCCCTCGTCTCTCTGATGATTTCCCATCATCTTCTTTGCTAGATCAGATCTAGCAGGTTGGGTTCTGTCGCCGCCGCAACAATCAAACCCACTAGTTCAGGGTCTACTGCCACAATACCATTCAGATCTAGCAGTTGGGGTTCTATCACTGTCACAATCCTACTCACATTCTACAGTTGAGGGTTTTCCAGACAGATTTGACCATTTGTGCAGGTTGGCTTCTGGCTCTTATACCTTGGGGAAATTCTAGCAGGACATTAAAGAGGCCCTCCCAGAACGCTTATAAGAGACTTAGCCCGTAAGAATCAGGACGACGAGCTGAGTGAGGTGGTACCATTCACTTGTCAGCTTCAATTTGTGGGTGGTCCCAAATTTTTTCATAGTGAAGGCAAGTGTCCCAATCTGTGTATGGTAGAAACCAAAGCTCAAGCTATGGCCAATGAGAATATGGATACCCCTGAAATATGGTTGGAGAAATTAATGAACAAACATTACAAGACACAGTCACAAAGGGCAAGTCGATGTTACAATCAAAGACATATGATTTTAATGAAGACCATGAAGGAGAATCTAGTCATCATCTTCACTTCCATGGAAATCACCAACATTCCCACCCTCAACCACCCAAGCTGGACATGTACAAATTTGATGGCACTAATCTGGCAATATGGCTATCACAAATGGACCAATATTTCACTCTAAATCACATCAGAGATGATGAGACTAAGATACATCTGGGAGGCCTTTACCTGGACCAAGAAAGATGGTAATGGTGGCAGTGGCATCAAAAATGTTATCCAAGGACAATTACTTGGCAAGCGTTTGCAAAATCCATTTGTGACCACATTGAATGTGTATCAAATTTTTTGGGTCATCTTACTAAGCTCAGATAGATAGGCACAGTAAATGACTATATTACAGCCTTTGAGGCATTAGCCTTCCGCACAGCAGATATGGGAGATGTATTCTACTTGGAATGTTTTATAAGTGGTCTCCCAATATGGAGTTATCACCCAATTTAATTCCACTATGGAGTTATCGCCCAATTTAATGCCATCCAGGCCTTTGAGCCCACTACTCTTCATATTCATCCTGAGATGCAACAGGTCTTAAATAGAAATTCGCAAGTCTTTGAAAAACCTCATGAGCTTCCACCCTATAGAGGGGAACATGATCATAGCATTACTTTGGTCCCAAGGCACAACCACCGAATGTGCACCCATATAGATACCCTTTCGCCCAAAAGAATGAAATTTAAAAAATCATCAAGGAACTCCTGGAAGTCGGTGTCATTCATCCTAGCATTAGTCCTTATTCATCGCCTGTGGTCATGGTTCTCAAGAAAGATGAGGAGTTGCGCATGTGTCCAGACTTCAGGGCGCTCAATAAGCTGACAGTCAAAGATAAATACCCCATCCTGGTTGTTGATTATTTGCTGGATGAACTAAATGGGGCTCAATTCTTTAATAAGCTAGATTTGTGCTCAAGCTATCACCAAATACGCATGAAAGAAGTAGACATTCTGAAGACTGCTTTCCGAACTCGTGAAGTCCATTATGAATTCCTGGTCATGCAATTTGGTCTCTATAATTCCCCATCCACTTTTCAGAGTCTCATGAATCAGCTGCTCAAACCATATCTTAAACAATTTGTCCTTGTTTTCTTTGACGACATTCTCATCTACAGCCTCACCGGGGAAAAACATCGTCAGCATGTAGACCTGCTCTTGCAACTGCTCTGGAAGCATAAACTATTTGTCAAATTGTCCAAGTGCTCTTTTGGCATGAAAGAAGTCGAGTAGTTGGGCCACATTGTGGGGTGTGAAGGTGTTAGGGTGGATCCTAAAAAGATGTAGGTAATGCAGGATTGGCCCTAACCAAAGACCTTGAAGAGTTTGAGAGGATTCCTGGGTCTCACCGGCTACTATTGTAAATTTTTCTACAATTATGGTCGCATTGCAAGACCCCTCACTGACCTTCTCAAGAAAAATTCATTCCTTTGGACTGATGAAGCACAACAAGCATTTATAGCTCTCAAACAAGCCATGTGTTCCACTCCCATATTGGCACTACCCGACTTCACCAAATCTTTTGTGATTGAATGTGATGCTTCAGGTACAAGTATTGGGGTTGTATTCATGCAGGAAGGTCGGCCTTTGGCGTTCACCAACCAACAACTAAGTGGGAAATATATGGGACAATCTACCTATGAGAAGGAGATGATGGCCATCTTAGATGCAGTGGATACCTAGCGACCATAATTATTGGGGAGACATTTCCAAATCTGCACAAACCATCAACAGTTATCCTCGCCACAACAAAATAAATGGCTAGCCAAAATGATGGGATATGATTATGAGATAATTTATAAGAAAGACCATGAAAATGTCATAGCAGATGCTTTATCATGCCAATTTGAGGAGGACAACACCCTGCTAGAAATCTCTCTACCCATTCCAGATTGGACTGAAGAAGCTCACAAGGAATGGTTTTCACATCCTTCGCTCTCCCAAATCATTAATAAATTGCAAGCAAATCCTAATTCCACAACAAGCTACTCTTGGAAGGATAATATTCTTCACTACAAGGATTGAGTAATGATATCACCGACATCCACCCTCAAAATGCACATTTTGGCAGAGTTGTACTCATCTCCCACAGCAGGCCATGCAGGCTTTCAGAAGACTGATGCTCTGACTCATCATTCATTCTTTTGGACGGGCATGAAAATAGACATTCTTATTTTGCAGTTGAATGTGATGTGTGTCAGTGCCACAAAGGAGAAACAGTCAAGTCCTCAGGCACTTTACAACCATTTCCCATCCCTACCTCAATCTAGATGGATGTTTCTATGGATTTCATTACTAGTCTTCCAAAGTCAGGCAACAAGTCAGTCATCATGGTGGTTGTGGATAGACTTTCCAAGTATGCTCATTTTTGCGCCCTACTCCACCCTTTTCACCCACTTTTGTGCCTCAATATTTCATGGACCAGATCTTCAAATTGCATGGCATGCCCACTTCCATTCTATCTGATCGTGACCCGATCTTCACCAATAACTTTTGGCAGGAAATTTTCAAGCTACAAGGCACCCAACTATAACTAAGTACTTCCTATCATCCCCAAAGTGATGGTCAAACTGAAGCCATCAACAAATGTATGGAAAACTACCTCAGGTGCTTCACTTCAGAAAAGCAACATCAATGGGTAAAGTGGTTACCTTTAGCTGAATGGTGATATAATACTAATTATCATACCACCACCAAGATGACTCCATATGAAGTATTTTATGGTCAACTCCCCCTTCACCTACTTCTTATATCCCTAGATGCTCTAAGGTGCATGCAGTGGATCAACTCCTACAAAACTGTGCAACCATGCTAGCTTATCTCAAAGATAATCTCCATCAAGCTTAGAATCACATGAAGCAATAAGCAGACCAACATCATTTGGAGCGCACATTTCAAGAAGGGGATTAGGTATTCTTGAGGCTGCAACCATACAAGAAAACATCACTCAAAGACAAGGGTCATTAGAAATTATCTCCATAATACTTCATCACATTGGCGAAGTAGCCTACAAGCTAGCCTTGTCACCCACTACAAAAATCGATCTCGTCTTCCATGTATCATGCCTCGAGAAAGTGGTGGGGAACAATTGCAGAATTCAAACCAGTCTACCTGAATTGGATGAAGAAGGTTCAATTTGGCTCCAACCAGAATGGGTTCTTAACAAGCGAGAACGAGCTCTGCACAGTCGCACAATCAAGGAAGTCCTTGTCAAGTGAAAAGACACCTCTCTAGAAGATGCGACCTGGGAACTAGCCACTATTCTTCAACGGTTTCTGCAGCTTCAGCCTTGAGGACAATGTTGTTTTTATTGGGGAGGGAATGTTGGGTTCCAACCCTAACCCCCTTTTTTATGTAAAGGGTCGAGTCATAGTTGTAGTTAGTTAAAGAGTCAATAAAGCCCATATTAATAATTGTAAGTGGTTGACCCGCAATTAAAGAAAGGTACCACAGTTAGTTGAAAATGGGCCATGGTATTAGATAGATGGTATTAAGAGAACCATGGTACTAACCCATGGTATTGCATGTATGAATCCTATATAAAGGATAAAGACTCCCCATTGAGGAGCAACGTGACTTATTTTGTAATCAAGCCCTGTTGTATTAGAGGTTGTCCCTCGAAGAGGCAAGTGAACATTGATTTCATCTCTGAATAATAAAATACATGTTGTTATTTCTCATTTTGTTCTATGTTCTGGGTTGTGTTTCTTCGTATATTTGGTATTCTAGCATCTTCTCGTAGGTCAAGGGCAAAACAGTGTGCAATTCTTTATTACATGTTGGTTTGGTCCTTTCTCCATTAGGTGGAGGTGGGTTCATTGATGTTTTTGGGGCATGCAAAAGAGCTTTTATCTCATCTAGCTTGGGGCACATATTGGTAGGCTACCCGACTACTTCACACAAAGTAAAGGGTGGGAGTACCATGGAGAAGGAATAGTTTGAAACTTCCACCTTCTTGCCTTTTTGCTTATCCCTTTTGTTGGCACCGACTGGTGTTGATGTAGGCATGACTCGTTGTGGGGTGGTATCTTGAGGAGGGGCTATAGGAATGATGCATGTTGAGGTGATACTTGAGTTTGTCAACAAGGCTTGAGGGGCCAAATACCAAACCGTATTGCCAGAGCCATATTTTGAAACGTGAGTGTTTCCATGACTTGGTATGAGACCAAACCAAGTGGAGGGTATAAGAAGGGTGTTTGGGTGATATCATATGGTAAGAATGTAGAATCAGAAATTGTAGTGCTTTTGGTATCTAGAACTAGTTCTTGATCTTGAGGGGTGTTTGATGAACTCATCATGCACACCGAGGCTTCTGTGGCTACAAGAGTGTCCTCAAACAAAGTTGGGTCTCCATGGTATGTACCAAGGAGTATTGATGGTTTAAATTGTCCATCTCTGAATTCAATGTAGTTTTTCATCAACTCGGAGAAGATCCAACGAAAGGTAGAACACCATCAAGGACAGTTAATTTCTTCTTCTCATAGCATGTGAGTTGGTCAACTGTAACAATTTTCCCATCATGAGGGAACATCATTATCATGAATTGAAATATGTCACTACATCCATTGCATGCATGTAACTTTAGCCAAGAAGGATATTGTAATCCAATTTTCTGTCTAAGACTTCTGTGTTAATGAGCACCGTTTTATCGGCAAGTTATACTGGAACATCTTAGTATAGGCCTATGGGAACGTAAGGGCACCCATCATATGCTCTGAGAGTGACGTTGGATGGTTTGAGTTTGAGAGATATAAGCTTTTGCCAAACTATTTTGGACATAATACATGTGGATGCTCCCTCGTAAACTATGCAACAGTGGATGGTGATATTCCAGACTGAGACCAAAAATTGGAAAGAGACAGCTGATGGAAGACATGGGGTAGCGTTATCCAAGTCAAAAGCCATTAAACGAGAATCGATAGGGTTTATTTCTCCTAATGTAGAAATTAAGGCTTTCCATGGTGTTGGGCATGTTTGCAAGACGTCCAATACTTACATAGCTGAAGGAGATTAAGTTAAGTCATCGACTATGTTGTAGTTGTGAGTAGCCTTTGAGTTCTGTTGAGTTCGTCATAAAGGTCCTTTAACCATATTTGGGATGGGTTCTATGGGGTATCAAGGGATTTTCAAAGGTTTTGTAGGTGCTCAGTAGTTGAGGTGGAAGGGTTGGTTTCTGGTGGAGTTATGTAATCTCGATTCCGCGTCTACAGGAGAATATCTCCTCCTTCCATGTAAATGTCGTGACTTGAGGTATTCTAGGAAATTCCTCCAAGAGGATTCTGATAGTCTCGTTAGGAGGATTCCTACTGTGTATTTACCACTCCTTGATGGGGGAAATGATTTTTCATTATTGCGAATTTTTGGTTTTGTCCCCCTTACCCCCGACTGTCTTTCATCCTTTTCAACTCACGGAGTTGTGGGCAATGATGAGTGTAATGATTGTATTCCCCACAAATAGCACAAGCATGATTATTTGGTAGACTATGGTTCTTGTTTTTCCTTTGTCATTTATTATTGGTTTGTACCTGGTTTGGGTTCAGGTAGAGGTTTCCCCTAGCTGGTGCCCGTGGGGGTTGTTGTTGATTGTCCCCGCCGCCCCCACCAATGTAAGCTCTACCTTGGGCTTGTTCTTTCCTTTTTACTAAGCAGTGTTGGGTGGATTATTTGGGTTTATCTATTCAAATTATTGTTGTTGTTGAGGGACAGAAGGTTTCGTAAAATTAATCTCACATTATTTTGTGATATCGGGTTATTTTGTTGAGGTGTTGGAAAAGGGAAATATTGGTTCCCCTCTCCTTGGTTAGCATATGTGCTTTGGGAAGTGGAAACTTCTTTTGCAGTCCTGGGGGGTATGTGTTTCCCTATGTCGGAGGATATTGGCTACCTTGTGTGGGGGATATTAGCTACCCTACATGGGAGGGTATGGGCCCACCTGCATAGCAAGGTTTTACAAAGGGGTAGGTTGACTGGGATAATATTAGTTGTTTTGTGTTGGAGATGTTGCAAGCATGGCACCAAATGGTTGGCCATTGTATGTATTTTTAGTGTACTAAAAGATGTTTCCTAGATTAGTTTGGGTGATGGTCCCAATCGACCCATCTGCAACATTAGATGAGCTTGGTAACTCGGGTTTAAAAGTTTGCAGGAGGGGTGCATCTGGAAGGATATTGTAGAGGTATCCAAATTGCATGTATATGAGCACTAATTGTTTAGCTTTAGCGATATCCTCTTCCTTGTTCTGTGGGGAGGAATTTGCCACATCTTTTGAGATTTCTAACATGAGATATCTTAAAAACAGTTCTAGGAGGAGTTTGGCCTCTAGATGAACTTTGCACAAACTACAACATGTTCGCCACTCATGGATGTGGTATGATATGTGCGTAGTAGATGATTGTTTGAAATGGGTTAGGAGTTCCAGTCCTGATTCTTGGAGAACTGGGAGTTGGAAGACTGTAATGAATTTTGTGGTTAGGGAACTAAAGTTCCCATGTGACCCAGAGGATTGATCTATGTACCATTTTGTTGTCGGCTATGTGAGGTTGCGTTGAAACAGTTGTAGATGAATAGCATCTTCTGTGATACTTTTGGATGAACACCAAAGGTGAAAGGTCATAATATGGTTTCCTATATATTCTCCTTGCTTCCATTTGAATTTTGGAACATACAAAGGGAGCCTAGTTGTCATGGGTGGCCAGTTCTGGCTATGTGCATTAGGATAAGTTAACTAGCTTAAATCAGGGAGATTTAAGGAAGCTAAAAATGAGACTTACAAGTTGTTCTCCATTGAAAAACGGTTTTGAAAAGCTATATGTAAAGTGATTCCCTTATGAGGATGGTTACCCTTGTGAGAACCACGTGGAATCCCAGGAGGGGTAGTGTGAGGGGTAGCTTATGGAGTTCCATGAGGGGTAGTGAAAGGAGCGCTTTAACAAGGAGGGGCCCAAATAAAAGTTGCACAGGTAAAGGATGATCATATAATGGTGGTTGTGTGGTGTCTTTTATGCCTAAACAACGAGAGACCTGGCACATCTCCTAGTAATGGAGAGGGGTTTTGAAAACTTTTAGAGTGATGTGGAGTCATCAAGTCCCCTATGGTTTCGAGTAGAGTGTGTGTCACTTTGTGTGATGAGGGAAGGAGATAAGTCAAAACAAGTAAATCACATACATAAAAATAAAATAAAATAAAATAAAATGATTACTTTCCTGTTAAATTATGTTATGTGATTAATCAAACAAAAATGGTTTTCGTTTGTTTTTTCATATGATAAAAGATCCTATGAAGGCCTATTCATTATTTCCACTCTTAAATTAACTGGGAATTATGGAAATATCTTCTAATGGGTACTTGGGAAACATCCTCAGAGAATAGAGGACACTTTCTAGTAGTCGCAGAATCAACCAAGGTAACGGATGAGACTTTATTTATACCCTCACCTCCACCTATAGGGAAAGGATGCCCTAATTTTGGCCACTAAGATACCTTCCTCCCACGGGAGAAGTTGAGTCTTTAGCTTCTTGGTAATCAATTACTAGTACTAAGCACTAAACATGTAGGGTAGCTCGAAATAGTACCACATGCACTAGACCTAATCTAAACCACCTCTGAATCGGGTCTCTGTCATGCTCAATTAGTCTTTTCTGTGGGATTATGAAGGATTTTAAGCACCGTAAAATTCAAATTCTACATTTCAAAGATGTAACATGACCATGGCATCTTATGGGATGCCTAACCCCAATGGTCCTAACCTAAATTATAACTTCTTTTGTGGCCCCTGTCGAGAAATTTAGTTGGTTCAAGTTATGGTTGCTTTTAGGAGTCTTTCTTTACTTAGGGTGTGAGAATGTCAACAAAAATAAACTAAGTACTAAAAACTTTAGAAATTGGATTCCCTTTTGTACAAAGCTTATAGAAGCTTAGTGTGTGATTTGTAATGTGTGCAAGTGGAAAAGTGAACATACCAAGTGTAATAAGATGTGTATATTCAGTGATCCTTTAAAATACACTCCAATTACACTATGTTTGGATTGTTCCTTGCATGAAAAAGGAAATAATGTGTGGATAATGGGTCACTTACTCTTTTCCTATGACACTATGTGTGCCTAAAGGGAGATGAAAAACTCAAGTTCTTTAAGAATTCTTTCGTGTACAAGCCCAGGTTCACCTAAAAGACACAACGGAAGAAGAGATTACTTACTTTTTGTAGTAATATTTGGTCCCAGTCCCAAAAACTAATGAAATAAAAATGCTTTGGTTAGTAACAAGATTTGTGGATAATGGGCCACTTACTCCTTTAATAATTAAGTTATGTGAGTTGTGAATATATATATATATATATATATATATATATATTATATATATATATATATATATCTGTGTGTGTGTGTGTGTGTGGAATGTGGCCACTTACTTTCCCCCTAATTAAGTTATGTGAAAAGTGAAAAAAAAAAAAACAAAGATAGTCCAATTACTCTACTAATAGTGATTAGTAAAGTAGCTAGGCAATATGAACTAACTAGAAAAAATTGCAGTGGTGAAGGAAATTCACTAAAGGATACCAATGTAGTATATCTAGGGGGGATATTGTGGGGTACAAAGGGAGGTACCCAAGGTAATAATGAGACGTAAGGATAATAAATAAGTGGGCCATAGTTGATAAATAAAGTGGTTAACCCGTATCATGTAAGGGACCACAAGTAGTTAGGAATAATGTGATAAGCCCATTGTATTAGATATATGGTATTGAAATACTCATGGTAATTACCTATGGTATTGTATGTAAGAAGCATATATAGAGGCTAGAGACTCCCCATTGAGAGATATGAAGGATTATTGTATTGTGAAGCATATGGCTTGTGGAGTGTTCTCCTTCCTTAAAGAGTGATGGTGTTACCCTACCTCAACGGTTTGATATTAATAAAGATCTGTATTTTATCTATTTCTCTCTTGTTATTTCTAGGAATATTTATATTTTCATATATTTGCAGGTCAAATCTACTACAAGTGGTATCAGAGCACTTTCTTGGGCAAAGCGGAGAGATTTTCTTTTTTGTAGAAATTTTTTGGGCGACGTGTTTGTATATAAGATCTGAAAATTTTGGTGAAAAAAATTTAGAAACAAATTGCATATCTGGATTCTTTACGAAAAAATCCCAAATTAAAAAAACAATTGGCCAAATTAGAGTCCAGATGAGGGAGATATCATTGATTTAAAAATCAGATGTGTTGCAGAATTTTTTTTTATGACAATTCGTGAACGATAGATTTCTAGTCCATTTTTGCAGTTTTTGGGGGGATTTTTGAGAAAATAATTGCAGATCTGAGATCCTGTTGAAAAAATACCCAATTTGAAAAAAACAATTGGTGGAATCAGAGTCTGGGTGGGGGAGATATCTCTAATTTAAAATCATCTCTTTTTTTCAGAAATTTTGTACGACGGGACAATTGCAGAGCGAATTTGAATTTCCAAAGTGCCTAGATAGATATTTTTATCACATGGAAAGATTTAGAATGGTCATTCCATTTCCAAAAATAGATTATATGAAGGATTATTTTATTGGCAATTATATGGCTTGTGGAGTGTTCTCCTTCCTTAAAGAGTGACTGTATGGTGTTACCCTACAATCACTCCTTAAGGAGAACACTCCACAAGCCATATGCTTGCTAATACAATAATCTTTCATATCTCTCAATGGGGAGTCTCTAGCCTCTATATAGGCTTCATACATACAATATCATGGGTCATTTCCATGGGTCTCTCAATACCATATATCTAATACAATAGGCTTATCACATTATTCCTAACTACTTGTGGTCTCTTACATGATGCGGGTTAACAGCTTTATTTATTAACTATGGCCCACTTATTTATTATCCTTACATCTCATTATTACCTTGGGTACCTCCCTTTGTACCCCATAATATCCCCCTTAGGTATCCTCTCTGTTTTTCTCAAAAAAATGCTCTGATACCACTTATAGTAGATTTGACCTGCAAATATATGAAAATAGAAATATGCCTAGAAATAACAAGAGAGAATAGATAAACTTCAGATCTTTATTAATATCAAACCCTTAAGGTAGGGTAACACCATACAATCACTCCTTAAGGAAGGATAACACTGCACAAGGCATATACTTGCCAACATAATAATCCTTCATATCTCTCAGTGGGGAGTCTTTAGCCTCTATATAGGCTTCATACATACAATACCATGGGTCTCTCAATACCATATATCTAATACAATGGGCTTATCACAATATTCCTAACTATTTGTGGTCCCTCACATGATACGGGTTAACCACTTTATTTATAAACTATGACCCACTTATTTATTATCTTTACATCTCATTATTACCTTGGATACGTCCCTTTGTACCCCATAATATCCCCTCTAGGTACCTCTTTGGGATGGCTAGATGCACGTGCATGGTACCAGTGGACTACTCTTTTGATAAGATCTTATTATATGTGTTCTTCTTATGTTTCGGGGACAAAACATGTTTAAGGGGGTGGAATGTAGTATACCCAGGGGGATATTATGGGGTACAAAGGGAGGTACCCAAGGTAATAATGAGATGCAAGGATAATAAATAGGTAGGTCATGGTCAATAAATAAAGTGGCTAACTTGCATCATGTAAGTGACCACAAGTAGTTAGGTATAATATTATAAGCTCATTGTATTAGATATATGGTACTGAAAGATCCATGGTATTGTATGTATAAAGCCTATATAGAGGCAAGAGACTCCCCATTCAGAGATATGATGGATTATTGTATTGGCAAGCATATGGCTTGTGGAGTGTTCTCCTTCCTTAATGAGTGATTGTATGGTATTACCCTACCTCAATGGTTTGATATTAATAAATATCTGAAGTGTATCTATCTCTCTTGTTATTTCCGGGCATATTTCTATTTTCATATATTTGCGGGTCAGATCTACCACAAGTGGTATCATAGCACTTTTTGGGCAAAGTGGAAAGATTTTTATTTATTTTTTTATGAATTTTTGGGGCGACGAGTTTTCAGATCAAATATCAAATTTTTGGTGCAAAATTTGCAGAATCAAATTGCATATCTAGATTCTTTGCGAAAAAATGCCCAAAGTCAAAAAACAAATCAGCCAAATCAAAGTCCAGATAAGGGAGATATCGCTAATTTAAAAATCAACTGTGTTGCAAAAATGTTTCTGACGATAATTCATTAATGATGGATCTCCAATCAATTTTTTCAGTTTTTGTGGAGAATTTTGAGAAACTAATTGCATATCTAAAATCCTCTTGAAAAATTACCCAATTTGAAAAAAAAAATAGATCGAATTGAAGTCCGGATGAAGGATACATCACTGATTTAAAATCAGCTCTTTTTTTCAAAAAACATTTACAGTGGGACAGTTGCAGAGTGAATCTGAATTTCTAGAGTGCCTAGATAGAGATTTATATCACATGGAAAAATGCAGAATGGTCATTCCATTTCCAAAAATAGTTTATAAGAAGGATTCTGAGCCATATTAATCAAGTTGTGTCCATTTTAAATTTTTGCCAAAGTAAGTGATTTTTTCATAACCCTCTTCATAGCTTCTAGCAAGGATCTTTTTTTTTTACAAGGAAAGATAATGGTCCTACTATTGAAGAATTCATAAAATACCTTAAGAAAACATCTCAAAAATATGGGAAAGGTTTAGTATGGATTTGGGTGAAAGATGAGGTTGCCATATGGTGGAGCTCACTTCACAGCAAGAAATTGTCCAAACTTTTGGATGAGGAATTTCAAAAACTCCTTTTGAACAAATGGTCTCATACTACATGTTAGGATCCCATATTGTCTATTTCTGACCTTATATTTTGTCATAATATTACCCTTTTCAACCCATAGTTGAAAGCCTTGCTAGTGTTTTGACTTAATCATTCTAAAGGTATACAGTAACTCTTCTCATTGCTATATGTTTAATTATTCAACACATAATCATGTTATCTTTATAATTGATCCTTGAAGTTGACTGAGTTGCTGAACAATTGTTGAAACTGCTTAAAGCTGGCAGGACTATATTTTGCAGTTGTTGAAACAGTGGAAACAGCACGAATCTCGAAGCTGAAACAACAAGGGCAGCATGCAAATCTCAAGGATACAGTTGAGATTTGCGTACCAGATTTGCAACAACAAAGGAATCTGATCGATTATTGAATAAATTGTTACATTTGTCATAACGTTCATGATCTAAATTACTGTAACAACATTCTGTTAACAGGACTGATTTCCCTATTTTTCTACAAAGGGTTGAACTAGAATTTATAATGAAAATCTTTTGTAATAGATGTCTCCTCTATAAAGAGGAGACATCTACATTAGAGAGGGGATCGACATAGGATGAACAAGCTGTAACACAAGGATTGTAGTGGAAGGACGAGACTGAATCTTTCTTGTAATATGGTATATTGACGGATGAATAAAGTTATGTTCTGAGTATTTTATCCTAGTTTCCATATCATGGGGAATCTTGTGAGAAGGACAAGGCCCACCTTCATCACAAGATTCACCCATTTCTTTTATGTTGTGTGTTGTGTGTGATTTTTGTTCATACCTTATTCACGAGTACTGCTTTTGATGATATTTTACTTTTGCTAAGACTCTGTTTCTCTTTTAATTGATTGATGTTGTTACATGAGTGCCTCACTGGTGATTAGGATTTTAAAAGTGCATTGGTGAACTGGATAACAGAGGTAGGTGTTGAATGTTCCTACTCTAGGGATAGGGTCCTGATCCTTTGTTACAGGACAACCATTGTTTTCTTTTGCAGATTTACTCTCTTTAATTAATTATCTGTTCTTATTCAATTCCTGCAATAGAATATAACGGTTGTAACACAGAGTATAGGTTTAACAGAGTTTGAATTGTTTATACTACAGCTTTTTAATGCTATTAAAATTGAGTACATACAGTACGTAGTCACCTTTGAAATAGTCGGACTTTTCCGGGTTGACAATTTATGTGGCACTCAACTGTTTAATTAATAAGTAATTAAAGTGACCAACACTACACAATACAAGAATGAAATACAAAAATGGTTATTTTCTAATGATATCTCCTTATTACAGGTTCATGGATGTATTCAGAAAGAAAAGATAATTGTGTCTATCAATCCTAATAGCAAGCATAATTTTATTAATGTTCATTTGGCTAAAAGATTGCAGGTCCCAGCCAAACAAATGGAGCACAGACAGGTTAATAATGAGCAGGTGCAAGTTTATAAAGATTTGAAGATTTCTATGGATAAGTATGTATTGCATTTTGATTTTTATGCTTCATATATAGCTACATACTAATGTAGATGTTGTTTTGGGATACCTTTGAATGGAATATGTTGGTACTATCAATATTAATGTGCAGAAGAAATTTCTGAAGCTCTGGTATAGAAAGAAGAAAATTAAATTACTAGACATTCCATCAATAAACAGGTAGAGTCTAAGGAGGCTGAAGCAGAAAATGTTGCGGGTACTGATACATCAGATGAGGAGTTCGTGGTTGAAGTAATACTGGAAGACAAGCAACAATTGCAGGCACCAGAACATGTGTCAGATACCAATTAGGCTCCATTAGGTGGTGAATTACAGACATGTTAATAATGAGCAGGTGCAAGTTTATAAATATTTGAAGATTTATATGGATAAGTGTGTATTGCATTCTAATTTTTATGCTTCAAATATAGCTACATACTAATGTAAATGTTGTTTTGGGATACCCTTGAATGGAATATGTTGGTACTATCAATATTAATGTGGAGAAGAAATTCCTTAAGCTCTGGTATAAAAAGAAGAAAATTAAATTACAGGACATTTCCATCAATAAACAAGTAGAGTCCAAGGAGGCTGAAGCAAAAAATGTTGCAGGCACTGATACATCAGATGAGGAGTTCGTGGTTGAAGTAATACTGGAATACAAGCAACAATTGTAGGCACCAAAACATGTACCAGATACCAATCAGGCTCCATTAGGTGGTGAATTAAAGAAATATACACCATTGGTTAAAAATTTAGTATATCACTACCCACATCACCCAGCAAGAAAATAACCAACACGATAGCAACGAATTAGTAACAAGGACAACAAACCCCACACAAAAGATAGAGAGGTGCAAATATCCAACCATAGCACATCAACATAGTGGAACCGCCAGGATCAACTCCCATCGCAAGCAAGCGAGGCACCGGCTAGATTGAGTAATCACCTGTCTCTGGGATGGCTAGATGCAGGTGCACGGTACCAATGGACTACTCTTTTGAGTATATCTTATTACATGTGTTCTTCTTATGTTTTGGGAACGAAACATGTTTAAGAGGGGTGGAATGTAGTATACCTAAAGGGGATATTATGGGGTTCAAAGGGAGGTACCCAAGGTAATAATGAGATGTAAGAATAATAAATAAGTGGGCCATAGTTAATATAAAAAAGGGTTAACCCACATCATGTAAGAGACCACAAGTAGTTAGGAGTAATGTGATAAGCCCATTGTATTAGATATATGGTATTGAGAGAATCATGGTAATGACCCATGGTATTGTATGTATGAAGCCTATATAGAGGTTAGAGACTCCCCATTGAGAGATATGAAGGATTATTGTATGGGCAAGCATGTGGCTTGTGGAGTCTTCTCCTTCATTAAGGAGTGATTCTATGGTGTTACCCTACCTCAATGGTTTGATATTAATAAAGACATGAAGTTTATCTATTTATCTCTTGTTATTTATGGGCATATTGTTGAAATATGGCAACAAGAATATTCTAATTTAATTTGTCCTTGAATTAAATTGTGAATTAAAATCGAATTTAGTCTTAACATCTATTTGGAAATAATTAATTAATTCATTTTGAATTAATTAGTTGAAGAAATTCAAGTTAGAAGTCTTTCTGAAGTCATGCTAGAGTTATCCCTTAAATTAAGGAGATAAGATTGAGTTATATTCAAGTTGTAATTAGTTAACTCAGTTTACTGAGTTAAGTCTAGTTAAATTAGTTCCAAATTGTTTGAGGAACTAATTGTGAATTAACAGTTAGTTGATGCATGCATGCACTCAACTAGTGCTACTCCAGTTAACTGAAGATTCCCTCATCAGAAACTCATGCATGTCTATTTTGAGAAAGATCCAGTTGAGATTAAAGTCAAGGACAATGTACTATCAGTTTCATGTGTTTTCTCAAAGAGAAAACTCACGCATGCAGTCAAGGATTTAATCCTTCAGGATTCCGCAGTTTTGGAGGAGATCATCCACTTGGTTGAAGGAGAATCATCCACAAGGAACATGCCAAGGAAATAGGAGGTTGGAGGGCAGAGAGGAAGGCTAGAGAGAAGCCAAGATTGCCTATGAGCATCTGTGAGGATTGTACTGAGAGATGGATAGCTATGAGAGCTACGACTTTGTATAATTCCTATGTATTTCTACCTTGTATGATAATACAGATAGTGGGGTTTTTAGCTGAGGCTTTCCCCAAAGTACTTTCATGTGTATTGTGCATTGATTCTTCTTCTTCTGGTTATATTGTTCAACTTGACTTTAAACTTCCGCAAATTGATAGTAGAAGTATGTTATAGTATTCTTCTTTTATTTATATTACATTATCAGGTTAACCTACATCAGATTTTCTACATGGTATTAGAGTTGTGAACAATATACTGAAAAGAGAATTCAAAGTTTGAAGTTTGCAGTTACAAGTGCAAATCGAATTCATATCATACTTAAAGGTTGGCCAATGGCATTCTATGGCTTGAGACTCAAGTATGCCTTGGAAGATAGTTTGAATTACAGAGCATGGAAAGATAGAATGGAGGCTGTATTAGAAGACAATGGCTTGAAGGAATTCATTGATCAAGAAATCTTAAAGCCAACTTCAACTAATGCATAAGAGTTGGCTGAGTGGAAGTGTGTGGTGAAGGTGAGATGGATCATCCTTGAGGGAGTTTGAGACCATATTGTCTTGAGTCTCCATGGGAAGGATACTCCATTTTCAATGTGGAAGACATTGAATGACCTCTACCAGAATAGTAGCGACTAGAGGAAATTGGTGCTCAAGGATAAGCTTCGAAGAATCAAGATGGAGAAGGGCGATACTAT
>APFE030001419.1:3204-16318 GCA_000404065.3 Pinus taeda | reverse complement strand
ACTTAGAAACTTCAACAGAGGATCTTCTCCAGAACCCTGAATACTAAGCAGAGAGGCACATAAATGCTAGTGGAAGCAGCGCAGACCCAAGAAGGATTGATGCTGGCTAGTAGGGCACACGCAGTGCTTGATGCAGAGCCAGAAGGGACAACGTAGAGGCAGAACTGTCTTCCATTAGAAGTTTGAAACTTTCCGAGGAGTTGCCAGATTAGCGGGGAGGGTTGACGTCAAAGCTCCAGGAGGCAAGGATACCCAGTGCAGAGTATACGCAGACCCTCAGAGAGCTCCATGTAGGCCCACACAGTTACTGTGAAGGGGCGACACAGTTGTAGTCGAGGATAGTTAGTTCAACTGCCTGATTAGAGGGATTTGCCAGGTGAAGTGAGGTAATCTCACTAAGTTTTCTGCCAGTGCTTTTTCTCTATAACTGGATTGTCAGAAGGGCATCTAGAGTTGTATTTAGAACTACTGCTTAATAATAATAAACCCTTAGAGCTGCTACACCAGTTTTCCCGCATTGGGTTTTTCTAAGGACATTTGTCCAAAAATCATGGTGTCTATTGTGTTGTATTTTCCTTCTTTCGAGGTATCTAGTTTTTGCATAATATTTAATGAAGTGAAGGCTGCAGTGTATATATTACGATATTTTCTGTAGAAAACTACAAGTAATTTGTTTAAAGGAATTTAACAAATAGGAGTAATATCTTCAGTTGCTGTAGTAGGGGTTTTTGTTGTGGAATTTTCATAGTATCTTCATAGGTGAAGGATCTCACTAAGTATCAAAGATAAGTGTCTCTTCTAGAGCTCACATAAACAAGGTCTATCCCCAGTTTCCAAAGGAAGAAGTAAGACAAAGTGCTGAAGGAAGGGGGACGAAGTGCCGGGAAACAAAGTGTCGGAAGAAGGAAGGACTTGACTTGTGCTTGGAGGATATTCTTGTCAAGGGTCTAGGGTTTGGCATTGATCAATAAGAAGCCTCCATAAGAAAAAATTACGAAAGGGTTTTCCTCTCTAAGAGAGAGAGAGGTTTTGCCCTAGCAGAGAGCCAATATCTTGTGTTTTGATAGCAGTTTGATGAAGTAAACAGACATGCAATAATAATAAGAGAAGAAGATCAAGCTAATAAGTTAAATTGAAAAAGTGCTTCACAAATTGTTATCAAGTATAGAAGAATCCTACTATATCTACTTGCCCTAGATTCTTCAACTGAAATTGGCTTACCTTTGTAACTTAATTGCACATTGTCATGAATGGTTGATTTCACTTTCAAGTACTATTATTTTGGGTTGCAAACTTATTTGCATGTTGCCATCTTGGTCTAACATATGAGTTTTTTCTATCATCTCATTCACATACTCATAGGTAGATTACTAATTGTTTCCTTTTGGGCAAAATAGCTTCACATGCTTTGATTCATAAATTTGTTTATCTTAAAAGAATTCTTGTATCTTGCATTTATAGTATCTTGTGCTAACAGTTTCTTGTTTCACTTTTTAGGATTACTTTTGCTTTCCATTTGAAATCATTTCACCTTATTTAAACAAATATAATTTCATTTTAGAGCAATTTATTTGAAAGCACTGGTTGAATGCTCATGTATTGATGGTTGTCATAATTATTTGATGTCATATTGCTCATATCACATTTGCTTATAAATCTCTAAGAGTAATCAATAACCTTATAACACTCTCCTAAAAACTCACATCTTTAACTTAATTTTCCTTTTGGGACCAGCCCCCTTAGCTAACCTAGGAGATAACTTAAACGGAGAGAGTCAGGATTACTGTGACAACCCCTTCTTTGAGTTCCCTGCCACCAACCACACCTTGTGGGGCTGAAGGCTTTTCTCACTAACCTGTAGGTAGTTGTAGGCGGCAGGAATAACATTTTTGGTGTTGTTGCCAGGGACAAGTCTTCTTGAACCTAGGAAATCGACTAACTTTTGGTTTTTGCATGTTGGATTTCAGAGTTAGATTCCGGTTCAAATGGCAATGTCACTTATTTCATTTTTTCAGGGATTTCTGCTTGAAGTCTTCTTCTCGTATACTTCTTGCTAATCTTGGACATGAGCCTCTCTCTGGTATCCATTTGCTGTTTTAGGGTCAATTGAGCTTGACATCATGAATGACTTGTTTGCCCCTTGTGATTTTACTAACATTCTAGGCTATCCGAATTTTATTCCGGATGAAGCCATTGAGGGCCGAGGCTATTGAAGAGTTGCCTAGTTTTCTAGGTAACAATGCCATCAATATTGAAACTCACCTTAGGAATTTTTTGTGCGAGAAAATGGTGCCATGATACTAACCATGAGGACGTTAAAATGAGACTTTTCATCTTTTCATTAGATGGTGATGCTATGGATTGGTTCATAGACTTACCTGCTAACAATTTCGATTCTCTAGAATCAATCATTGACGCCTTTGAAGAAAATATGGAGATGAAAGAAAGATAGAAGTGAAAGCTTATGAGAATGATAAGGATCTCATCAAGGAGTTGACTCGAGTGATTAAGGATATGAAACTCAATCAAACTCAACTCATTAAGACCATGGAGGTAAATCATGCACAAGCAACAAAGCCCATGGAAGTCAATCATTCTAATCATATGACCTCTATTCAAAATAGGTTGCTTGCCATGGAAGAAAAAAAAATGCAATTATTAAACACTATGGAAACAAATCATGCCAAGGAAATAAGTGTTATGAAGGCTAATCAGATCACTTTTCAGAATAGGTTGGAGGAAATGGAAAGATTACAGGTACAAAAATTCCAACTTCGGTCAGATGACGAATGGGAAAAGGACAAAGAAACAAATCATAAGCCTCCCAATCCACTGAAGCAATCTTCATCTTAGTGTGAGGACGTCATTTACTCCATTGAAAAATGGCTAATTGATGGAGATCTGGATAGTAAGGAAACTGAGGGGAATCACGTTTATACTTATGAGATTGGTCCATCACCCAAGTTAGAGCAGATGCAGAATGGAGAAAGGTAGGTCAAAGAAGTCTTGGATACTTAGAATTTTCCATCTGAGGATCTTCAAGATCGTGCAGAAAGGTCTACTTTGATCACATCAACATCAACATCAGAATCTGTTAAGAAAAAAAGAAAAAGGCAGAAAGGATTGGGTAAATTTGATGACCATGTACAACACAGTGTTGGGACAGATCGAAGTCCTAAGATATTCAGAATTGGATAGGGAACATCAGAGAAGCAACACATGGATCTGCCTGGAAGTAAGAAGGTTCTTAGCATGAACTTCATTGGATACATTTGATGCCTAGGGGCATCCTTTTGTATCATATTTCTAACCTTATCCCTTGTCATTTTTTCAGTTAAGTAGTTTATTTTCATGAATAAATTGTCATTTAGGCTCTTATAATAAATTTCCATTTCTTCATTTTCGTATTTAATTTCATATGATGATATTTTGAATAAATATTGTTGATATATGTTTTTTGTCGGTGGATGCAAATTCCAGGTTCTTGCAGACTATCACTTCGTATCTAGCATGCACGTCCATATGGGGCGAAATGTTGACCACTGGAGTGGCACTTGAAGATTATGTGAAGACTCTATGCCCAAGGATGTACCAAAGGTTGATTTTTCCATTAGAGATCATCATATCACCATAGTTTTTAAACTCTATTTCTTCTTATCATTTTCTTCTTCAGTCCTCATTTTCCGTAGCCCTACGGGGATATTTTATAGATTTCACTAGCATGATGAATAAAACCATGTAAAAGACCTAGAGTGTTGGGACTCAATCAACAAGCGAGGACACCTTGGAGTGTTTTTTTTCCTTGGTTAATTATTCCTGCTTTTTAACGTCAAATAATTTTATAAGTTTTTTCGCTCATTGTATTAACCCAAAGTTGAGGTGATGGATTGAAGGTTGAGCCCCTAGCGCATCTTAGTGTCTAAAGTCAATGTATATTACGATGCTAGATCATCTATGGAATGTCGCAGAATTTGACTAGGTGTAAGTCAGATTTTTTAAAAATTTAAAATTTCCTGCAAAATGAGTTTTTTTAATTAATTTTTATGTATTGATGTAAATAAGTGGCCTTAGGAAATGTTTGGGGCATATGACTACTCTAAATTAATCCCCAGAGGCCCAAGATTATCCTAGGGCCCATTTTGAGGGTCAGAAAACATCTTATAGACTCTCAAAAGCCGGTTTTCCTAATGTTAGTGGTGAAAATGAGGAAAAAATTAAAAAAATGAATAATTGGAAAAATTTAGAAAATTTTTCCAAAATCAAAATAACTAAAATTTTGACATGGAAATATAGGGGAATATCAAAGGTGATGTGGTATCCATGTGGGGCCACCACATGAAGCACAAGTCCAAGTCAAAGTTCCAAGTGGTAGGTCAAAGGTTCAACGTTGAGCTCATGAAATACTATGTATGGCTAAAGATCAAATGTGATTTAATACAATCATGGTGTAATTAAAGTTGAAATTTTAATGAAGTGAATGGGGAATGGACCTTAGTTCACCTCCCCATAGTCTACGTATAAAGAACTTGGGGAAATATGCTGGCCCAGTCGAAGGTTGAAGCAATTGTCTCATGTACACTGCCAGCAAAGAAACTCCACTCAGCCATCAACTAAATCAATACGCAGGCCCAAGAAAACTCCACACAACAACTTGTAACACGTGCTATGATATAATTCCATAGGTAGTTTTCAAAGGCAAAGTTATTTGGGAGTTAGACTCCCCTTAGCCTTCTACACGTATTTGGCTTAGCTTCCACGTAGCTTACACTCAGCCAAACAACATTTACGCACAATAGTCTACTCTCACTCTTGGCAGCCAACGCAAAACAATTTAAACAACAGATTGGGGTTTTATTTGTAGTGTTGTCCACACTACAGGTATTTGGCATCCTCTTGTTGAGAATCTCATGGTGTTTGTTGCCTATTTCAACCACCATTTGGCATCTACAGTAAGGAAAATGATTTTTGCACATGGGCATGAGGTAATTTGGCTTCTACACTTGGCATTTGGAGCTCCTATCAACAAATTCGAATTTGCCTTGTGATCTTCTCCCTGTCATCACTTGGAATTTGGTTCTTCATTGGGATTTGCTCCCATTCTCATATATAATTGAGGAGTGGGCTCTCATTTGAATCATGTAATACGAGCTATTGGGCTTGAAGAAATGCTGCAAAATTGTATTCACTATTTGCAATACAATACAACGGTCTTTGGAGTAACTTGTGATGGTGTTTTTCTTCTTGCATATGTAGTAAATTCTTGATTTGTTGTTGTGCTTCTATTTATTTCTTCATGTTATTGTTTCCTTCATGCTTGTTTCATGTTATGTTAGTATGCAACTATCTCATATTAACATAAAATTTATTTAATAGCTTTAGGAAAATAGACCTTTTAGTTGATGTCAAATATATTTATAGGAATTCCTTCCATTGCACTTATTTAATTTCACGTGGATACAATGAGTTGTGGTGAAGTTTGTAAATGAATCATTCTTTGGTCAAACTTTCAAATGTGAGGGGAACTTCTCGGAGGAACCAACTCACTCTTGAAAATATTGAAGGAGAACCTGCATGTGTTAAATTCCAAAGTCTCACCTATTTCGATTTGTCTTGCAGGCATTCTTTTAAGTTTTAGGCTCTTATTTATTGCATTAAAATTAGATTAAAATTTTTATTGTTCACTTATTGCACTTCATTTATCAATATCTGGCTATTTTAAAGAGCCAAGTCATGGCTAGTCAAATAGGAGAGCTTGTTCATACTCTTTGGTCTAGCCTCTTGTAGATTATTTTGTAACATATTTTGTAGTTTTCCTAAGCTAATATTTGTTGTGTTGTTATAGTCATTTCTAACCTGTTCTCTTGCAGCTATTTATGAGATTCATCATTAAAAAAATACTTACAAGTTTGCATGTAGGACCTTGGGGCTTGAATTTAGCGACTACTTCTACCTTCAGGCCGAGTTTTTCTTGGACAAAGTAGTGTTCTTCTTGAGGGAGATCGAGTTCTTTTGGCCGTCTCTTTCTCTCTCTTGGTCATGGCCAAAGAGGAGACTTATCCTCTCTTCTCCTTCAAAATCTGAATTCTGTTGAGCCTATTTGGGTCTCAAATTGCTTAAATTTTTAGCTTGGAAAGGTCTATGTTTTGAAGCCAAATTGTTAAAACTTTCCTTGGATTTTAGAGAAGATTTAATTGCTTTTTCTTTCTTGTAACAACTAATAAAATTTCTAATTTTGGGAGCGTGGGTTTTACCCATTGGTATCCCTATCTTTCCACCTTTTGGAGAGACTTGGTGACTTGATATTTGATCTATTTCATTTGCATTCATGTCATTTAACTGGGGAATTAACACAATCATGCATTACATTCATTCCACATCTTTTTTAGTTTCATTTACTACAGGTTTCAAGTCCATAACAAGTTCATATTTTTTGCATGCAAGCACTTTTTACTTGATCTTATTTGGTTTGAACATAGTTCCAAGTTTACTTATGCTTCACCATTAAACACATCTTACGTGCATCAAGTATTTGGGGAAAGTTTCTCCATAAAGTAACATTTTATTTCATTTCAAGCAAGTACATTTCAAGTTGAAGTTAATTTTCATTGTTTGGTTAATTTACTTACGTATCTCAAGTATCACTAAAACTTACCTCCAACTTAAAAAGGTTGAATAGACTTTTTAGGGACCCTCTACCTCTATTGACTCCTCACTGTGAGATCTGAATCTTTGCGTGAGGGTGAGGTCTAAGGATGAGAGTCCAATTGCAATTTTGCTTTAGAGCTAACTAATAAAATAAATCAAGAACACTTTTTCATCACATTTACTTTACTTGCAAAGTTTTCAAATTTTTTCTATTTTGATGGTTTAAAGTTTCATATGCAAATCTCATTTTAAGAAGCACTTTGGATGCAACCATTGTAATCTCTTAATTTTGCAGCAAGTTTAATTTTCTTGTAGTTGGAAATTGGCTTACCTTTGTAACTTAATTGCATATTGTCATGAATCGTTGATTTCACTTTCAAGTACTATTATTTTGAGTTGCAAACTTAATTGCATGTTTTCATCTTGGTCTAACATTTGAGTTTTTTCTATCATCTCATTTACATTCTCATAGGTAGATTACTAATTGTTTCCTTTTGGGCAAAATAAATTCAAACACTTTGATTTATAAATTTGTTTATCTTAAAAGCATTCTTGTATCTTTCATTTATAGTATCTTGTGCTAACAGTTCTTGTTTCACTTTTCAGGATTACTTTTACTTTCCATTTGAAAGCATTTCACTTCATTTAAGAAAATATAATTTCATTTTAGAGCAATTTATTTGAAGGCACTGGTTGAATGCGCATGTATTGATGGTTGTCATAATTATTTGATGTCATATTGCTCATATCACATTTGCTTATAAGTTTCTAAGAGTAATCCATAACACCATAACACTCTTCCAAAAACTCACATCTTTAACTTAATTTTCCTTTAGGGACCAACCCCTTTAGCTAAACTAGGAGATAGCTTAAACAAAGAGAGTCGAGATTAGTGTTACAACCCCTTTTCTGGTTGTTCCCTGCCACCAACCACACTGTGTGGGGTGGAAGGCTTTTCTCACTGACTTGTAGGTAGGTGTAGGCGGCAGGAGTAATAGGAGGAATTTTTTTTTCGGAGAAAATTTTTACAATGATTTCTAGTTTCTAGAAGCAGGAAAGAGGTTGATTTATCTGCAAAGAAGGAGGTCGATTCAGCTAGTGGGAGTTGTAGGAGAGACACCGTCTCAATTTAGCAGTGCCGAAACTATTTCCTAGAGGCAGAGCGAGTGGATCCAACAACTATTGGAGCCAATTCGACTTGCAAGGAAGGAGTCCCAGAGGCTGTGCAAATTTGCAGAAGTAGGTAGTGTGCATTCTGGTAGGCAATGCGAGTAGCCAGAGAGAATGCAAGTTGGCCAGGAGAGGCCAGATCGAGTTGCAGAGGGAGATGTTGAATCTCCAGTTTAATTTTCCAATGGAAATCAGTATTTGCCGAAAACGTTGCCAGTGAGAAGCAAGAAGATTATTGTATTGCTAAATTGTTGAAGATTAATAATAATAAAACCCTCATCAACTAAACTGGTTTTCCCTTCAGGGTTTTTCCAGGGACTATTGTCCAAAAATATTGGTGTCAGATTTATTGTGTTTGTGCCTTATTTTCTCAATTCTAGTATTTTATTTTCCGTAGTGTATTTAATTTTGTGAAGAATTGCAATAGTGAGTTATTCATTATTTTTCGTAAAGTAATTTACAAAAGACAAATAAGTTGCATAAGTTAGGAGAATAATTTCTAGTTACTATCGTTCATGGAAATTTCACAGGAAGATGGGTCAACTGTTGGAATTTCTAAGTCTAATTGTTAGAAATGCTTCATGTACTTTTTGATTTATTTCTACCTAATTATTCTGTTTAATTAACAAGTTATTTACCATGTAAATACTGAAAATAAATACAAGTGCATGCTCAACACATTACAAATCATCAACTGAAGAAAAAAACAAGCACACAAGTGACACCGTTGTTTTTGGACTAATGTCCCCGGAAAATCCCAATGTGGGAAAATTGGTGCAGCTATCTAAGGGTTTTATTATTAAGTAGTTTCAAAATACAATCTGGGTGCCAAACCGGCTCACCCAACAAAGAATGATCTCAGCAGTAGTATGTAATATCCCTTTTAGGAATATTTCTTAAATACTAGCAAACCCCAACCAGAGAAACATACAAGTGGTATCATAGCCGAAAAACTCACAAAGACGAAATAATGATAGTGCAACAAACAACAATGTATACATGAAATGTAAACAAATACTCAAGAAATACTAAGCCATTTTATTATACTGAGCAATAGAATGAGTACAGGAGGTGATAAAAAAGATGACATCTCAACCTGCACAAGGCAAGTGAAGAAATACACTCAGAATAGCAAAGGAATGGCCTCACACTGATTTGCGTCCCTGTTGCTGGAAAACTGCCATGCTGCTGCTGCTGGAAATAGAATGAGGATTTGGGGTTGTCCCCCTCAGAAAAGGCTGAAACTCTGGAATCGGACTCTACTCAAGAAACCCAGAAAAATCCAGAAAACTTTCTTGGAATGTTCGACCCCCGAAAATCACCCCCTTGGGGTTCTGCGCAGTCTCTCAAGGCTCTGCGTTGCCACTAAATGAAACCCTCCAAAAATCTGCCTGAAACCTCTGCCAAATCCCTCCAATACATAAGGGCTGATCCCCTGCTCAATCTCCTAGCACAAATCCTACTGCAAACCCTCAAGCTAGAACTCCTGCCAGAAAGAACTGCGTCATCTCTCTCAGTGCTGCGCAGTCCTCCAAGATGCTCAATCCTCCTGCCAGAAATGCTGATGAAACTATTGCCAAAATGCTGATGGAAATACCTCGCCCAAGTAGGCACTCGAAGTCCCCCGGGGCTAAGGGAAGATCTCCGAACGGAGACACTCAATGCACTAAACAGTGTTGCAGACTAGCTAAACGGCCAGCGTGCTCTAAGTCGATGTGACTAGCTCAAATGCACATAATTGAATGCCAAAATGAGGAAGCTCCTCTCTCCTTTATAGCCTTTGTCTCTCTCAATCCCAAGGCCCACCTTCTCCAGCACAGTCCCTCTCTTGCCACGTGTTTCTTCCCTTCTGCGCAGTCCCTCCAAGTGTCTACATGGGCTCCATTTTTGCGCCCCTTTTGACTCCCTTGGCTCCCCTTTAAGTCACAATGTTGTGCTACTAGGAAGTGACTTTTATTCTAAAGTGAGTCATGCCCCCTTTCCCTCACTTTTTTTATTCATAAATAACTATAGAAGGCAAAAATTAAGAAAAATCTAATATTCCAATTAGCCATGGCTAATTAGGAATATTACATAGTACCTCACAGTTAGAGACAGATATTCTGGCTAAAACCCCAGATGGACAATCCCATAGCACTCAGCTCCAATTTTACCCATGAAGTGTCTAGTGTCTGCCTCTAGGGACTGCGTCAGCCTCTCTGGCCCAATGCCACCCCAACTCACCCTGCATTAGCCTTTGGAGGGACTATGTCAGCCTCTAGAGCCTCTACATCACCCACGCTGGCTCTCTCTGGCACTACGCAACTCCTGGCTGCCTCTGCTTGGGCCCTGATTGGCTCTGCGTGGCCTCTAGTTGGTTCTGCGTCCCCTCTCCTGACTTCTGCGTTGATGCTCCCAGTACTCTCTCTGCTTTTGTATTCACTGCCCCTCAGCTGCAGCTCTGATCACTCCTTTGATTTCCTCAGCAAGCCCTGCCGTAGAAAATCAAATTCTTTATCAACTCGGTGTATTCTCCAAGTGACACTCAAGCCTCCTCTTATGCTTTTCTCGTTGACAATTCAAATGTCGAGATTAAGTCCCTAATCAATGGCTAAGATTAACTCTGGCTTGATCCATGACTTTTGGACCCTTCTAACATAATTTTATATTTATTTACATTAATATTCTATTTTCCCTAAGTTTAGACTTGGGGGCTCCATTAAAAATATTAATTATTTTAATATCTCCCAAACTGTTTAGAATCTGCCCAAACCATTTCTGGGTATTTGAGATCTCATGTGCTTTAGCCTCTCCACCAATTTTCGTGGCTAGAGCACATTGAATGCTACCCCAAATCAACACTTTATGTTAGTGAGAATTGTGTTCTAGTAATACTCTTGACTGAGCATCACCCTGACCATCCGACATCGTTCCTAGTGCTGATGCTAGGCCTGCTACCCAACATCCTCTGTATTGCTAGATCATGTACTGCTACCCATGGCCCTGCTACTGCCACTACTGCATCCATACGACAACCCCTCTTATCATGCTACATCGTGTTGCCCATAGCACTGCCACTGCTAACTGTTGCACTGCAGCTCAGTTACTGAGAAGTAAGTAACTGATCTCCCAACTCTGACATCTTTGTCAGGCTAGAGATACCCATGATGCTGAAACTCCCTTTGTCGTTGACAAGTGCCCCTTCTCTGACCTCTGCGCTGCTGTAACAAGTCCATGCATCTCCCACTGCTGGCTCACGCTATTCTGGGAATCCCGCATTGTAGCTCCTTTTGTCGCTCCATCCACATCTCTCTATTGACATCCGCAAGTACTGCTACTCCTCTTTGGGGCTCCCGTAGTAAGGTATAATCCAAGAGGCTGGGTACCTCGAGGATCCTGTCCCTCATCGCCTGTAGTCCATCCGACTACAACTCCATGTCTCCCCACTTCCTCCCAAGTGGTGTGTGAGCACTCATGGCACAGTCATCATCTCTCTCCACTTCCTTCTCCGCCCTTGCTGGTGCAGCCTTGGTCTCAGAAGCCTCTCCCTTGCTCTTCTTCCTCAGACAATGGCTCGCATAGTGACCCAGTTCTCCACAACGGAAGCATTTGACCTCAGAGAGGTCCTTCTTCTTCCATTTCTCCTGCTTTCCCTTAGATGCTAGGGCAGCATCCTCCTCTTCCTCCTTGATTCTAACCCCCTTGCCGCTGCTTCCTGCCTTGGTTAGCCTTCTGATCTCTTCTTGGCGAAGAGCCGTCCATAGTTCCTCCCAATTTGGAAGGGTCGACCTGCCTAGTATGCTCTGGACAAATACCTCCCAATCTTCTGAAACTGCGTTTAGGGCTGTCCTCCCCATCAATTCTTGATCTGGCGTGGCCCCTATGGAAGTCAGCTGATCCAAGATCTCGTTTAATCGACCAGAAAGGTGTCGATCTGTTCTCCCTTCTGCATCTGGTATGAACACAGTTGATTTTCTAGTAGCATCTTCCTCTGCATAGAAGTATGTTGATACAATTTCTTCAGGGCCTCCCACATCCCATTTGCTGTTTCCTTTTCGGCAATATGTGGTACTACATGGTCCTTGACCCCGTCAAGGATGATGCTCTTGTTGGCATTATGATATAGGTGTTGTCCTTGATGGAAACTCACTCAGATGATAGTTCACAATACAGCAGCAAAGGATTACAGATCAGACTCCAAAGAATGAAGAAAGAGAGGTATACACAGGTTCACTTTGTCCAAGAAGCGTGTACACGTGGGTTAATAGAACAAAAGGAGCGTATAACGTATACACACACTTTCATAGGAGGAAAAGCGCGTATATGTTGGAAAGCCAAGTTTTTGGTCTGAGGTATTTGGTCCAAGGTATTTTGATCCAAGGTATTGGTCCAAGGTATTTGGTTCGAGGTATTTGGTCCAAGGGATTGACCCTAGGTATTTGGTCCAAGATATTGGTTTTGAGTAGTTTTGGTCCAAGGTATTGAGAAAGGCCTAAGACTATATAAGGAGGAGAAGATCATTAGATCAGGTGAGCAAGTATTGAATATCTGATGAAGTATGAGATCAGGTATGCAGGTTATGGGTTTCTGATGCTTTGCTTGATCTGAAATAAGGATGCACCTATGTGGTTGATGATGGATACTGGATTGGGATAATAAGACCTGAAATGTATTATCATTATGTGGTTTGATCATGGATAGTCTAAATCTGAATACTAATGCATGTTTTATTCTGCAAATGTTATGACCTGGGTATGACTAGATTATGAAATTTTTAAGTTAGTATTTGCAGATCTGTACGCTGGTTTGCTTTGGTAAAAGCGTGTATACATGCTGGTTCGGCTCATTAGAGTAGTGTATACATTATGAAATATGATATTTGAATTTGCAGTTGGTTCTAGTGGTTGTTGCAGAGTTCTGGGTTCTGCTCTGTGTTCTAGTTTTGATGACAATATTTTGAATATTCAGGTTGGTTGATTGTGATTTGCTTCAGTGATGATGGGCCTTCAGTGATTCAGTTGTGGGTGATTCAAAGATTGATGATTGAGTTTCATTGATTGGTTAATGTAGATGTATTTGATGGTTGTATTGCAGTGGTGATTGATTTTGAGCTTCAATGTTGTTGATGGGTCCTGTTGACTACTGGAGTAGCACCTGATGATTATGTGAAGACTCCATGCCCAAGGATGATCCAGAGGACACTTGTACCATCAGATGTCATCAGTCAACAGAGTTTTTTAACTCTCCTTCTATCTTCTCATCATCTTTCTTCTTTGTACCCAAATTCCGCACCCTGCGGGGAATTGTAATAAGTGATGCT
>APFE030001410.1:108767-139235 GCA_000404065.3 Pinus taeda | reverse complement strand
AACTAGACTCATCATCAGGACAAATTGTCCTGATGATGAGTCTAGTTGCAGACTCGAAACGTCGACAGCAAAACATGAACACTGTGGAAAATCCGAACTCCATTCAGAAATCACACCACAAGAAAAGGATTATCAGTTACCTCAATCTTGTCTCTATGAAACTCGAATTTACATCTTGACAATGCCTTTTCCCAAATGTCAACATCTTGTTCCCCTATGGGAATTTACTCTAACAACATAATCTGCCTCAATACATAGTCTCTAAGATGATGATATCGGATATCAATATGCTTGGACCGATCATGAAAAACTGGATTTTCAGAGAGTTTGATACAACTCTGATTATCACAATAAATCATAGTTGAATCCATCTGATGACTGAACAAACCAACCAGGATCTTCCTCATCCAAATGGCCTCGCATGCTACCTCACTTGTAGCCATGTACTCTGCCTCTGCCGAAATGAGTGCAACCGATCTCTATTTCTTGTTGTACTAAGAAACCATCACTGACCCAATACTGAAGATCCCTCCTAATGTGCTCTTCCTTTCAGAAGGACTCCTTGCCCAATATGCATCAGTGAATCCTTGAAGCTTCACTCCCTCTATCCATCTATACCATAATCCATACTGAGAAGTGCCCCTGAGGTATCTCAAAACATGATTTGTCACCTTCCAATACAACTTGGTAGGCCTAACCATCACTTGGCTAAGTTGGTTAATTGTATAGCACATATCTTATTGCGTATTCACCAAGTACATGAGTGAACCCACAAGCTTCCTGTAAACAATAGCCTCCACTACTTCCCCTGAAGTAGCATCCTTCCTCCTCTTGTTACCTGCAAGAGGAGTCTCCATGGGTTTCTCGATCTCCATGTCGAATCTCATGAGTATCTCATTGGCATGCTTTCGTTGAGACGCAAACAACTCCCCATCTCCTTGCCATATCTCCATGCCAAGGAAGTAATGCACGAGCCCCATGTACTTCATCTCAAACTCTCTTGAAATGTTCTCCTTGCAAGATTTGATCAACTGATCATCACCTATCAAAATGAGATAATCAACATAAAATACAATGATCAATAATTTACCTTCCACCATTATGTGGTATAGGTTTGCATCCACTTCACTCTTCGTGAAGCCCAACCTAGTGAAGTAGCTATCTATCCTGGTGTACCAAGCATGGGGTGCTTGCTTCAGCCCATACAACGCTCTCTTAAGCTGGCACACATGTGACTCACAGTCAAAGGTTTCAAAACCTCCAGGCTACTCTATGTACACCTCTTCCTCAATCATGCCATTAAGGAAGGTTGTCTTCACATCCATCTAATGGACCTTCCAGCCCGTCTATGCTGATAGTGCCAATATAGATCGAATTGAAGAGTACCTTACAATAGGAGCAAAGGTCTCATCATAGTCAATCCCCTCTACCTGTGAGAAGCCACAGGCCACAAATCTAGCCTTATGCTTCTCCACAATACCATTTGCAGCTTGCTTTACCTTGTAAATCCAACGGTAACTCACTATTGACTTGTCCTTTGATCTTGGGACCACATCCAAAACACTGTTTCGAACTATGGAGTCATACTCCTCCACCATCGCATCAACCCAAACCGACTGCTACATTGCTTCTTTAAAGAAAGATGGTTATGTCATAACACATTTGCCCATAAGATCCATGTATCTAGTGTACCTCTCAGGTGACCTCCTCTGCCTGCGCTAAGAAGTGGGTGCTTCCACATTCTCCCGTGCATCATCCAAAAATCTGTCAGCCTCTCTAGTGAAATTTCTTCCCTCTGTGGAAGACTCTGCCTGAGTGGATGTGTCAACTCCTAGATCCTCTACATGTGGTTGATCCACATCAACTTGAGGCTCCTCAACCTTAGGAGCTAAAAGCTCCTCATCTGCATGTAGCTCAAGTTCCCTCTCAAGGGAAACTCACATGGCCTTCTCCTCATCAAATCTGACATCCTTGCGAACCATTGTCATCCAAATGGTTGCCATGTACACCCGATAGTTGTGAGGTATATCAGTGTACCCCACAAATATCCCCAACTCTTTTTTTGGCTCAAGCTTCTTTCGTGCATCTTTGGTCACATGGAAATATACCAATGACCAAAAAATCTTGAAGTGACCAACATATGGCCTCTTACAGGAATAAGCTTCCTCTAGTGTCTTCATCTCAAGTAACCGATGTGGGCTACGGTTCTGAACATAAACCAATGTGTTGCATGCCTCAACCCACAAATGTAGTGGTAGGTCCTAATCGTGCAACATTTCCATTGTTGCCCCTACTATACTTTTGTTCTTCCTCTTGGCCACCCCATTCTGGTGACAGTTATGGGGTGCCATCAACTCTTATTTAATCCCTTCCACTACACAGAAGTTCTTAAATCGTTTGAGACATACTCACCACTGTTATCATTTCATAGAGTTTTAACCTTATTTCCCGACTCTTTCTCAGCCAATGTTTTAAACTCACATAACTTTGTGAAAGTTTGATCCTTTTTTTGCATGAAAAATATCCAGCATATACGAGAATAATCATCAACAAATATAACATAATACTTGTGTCTATTCATGGATGTTGTAGAGAATGGTCCACACACATTTGAATGGACTCTCTCTAGAATAGACTTTGCTTGACTGTCTTTGTCTCTAAAGGAAGACTTGGTGTATTTTCCCAAAGTACACTCCTTGCATGTATCAACTTTCTCAAGCGTAACTTTGGGAAGACCGTTAGAGATCTGCTATAATATGTTCAAAGTCCCATGATGCAAGTGGCCCAATTGCCTGTGCCACAACTCACCAACATCTTGGCTCTGCGTCCTTTCTACTTTTGAGCTCAAAGAAGCACAATCCTCTACCTCTAACTTATAGAGATTCTTCACCTGAATCCCTATCTTCTTTACTTGACCCATGGCTATGTGTCGAAGGAATGCCTTTCCTATCAAGAAGATCACATCATAACCTTTATCCTCAAGCATGGCAATGGATACCAAGCTCTTCTTTGATCCAGGAACATACATAGAATTCTTCAAGGTGAGTGGAGCCCCATGCTCCCTCTGAAAAGTAACTGTACCCAATCCAGTAACACTATACTTCTCATCGTCACCCATCTCCATATGCATCTGGAGATCTTTCTCCTCCAGGTCACTAAATAACTCTTTGTCACGAGTCATGTGGAATGAAGCTCCACTGTCTAAGTACCATACACTTCCCATCATTGATGACACCATACATGTAATTAGGGAAAAATCAAATTCGAATTTAGAGGCCAAAGCCTCACCCACCGCTCCTCCTGAAGACTTCTTCTTGGACTTTTTTAGTGGACAATTTGTAGCAAAATGGCCCAACTTGTGACAATGAAAGCATTTAACTTTCGTCATGTCTTTCTTCTTACCTCCATGATAAGAATCTGATTTGGAATGGGAATCTTTCCCATTCCCCTTCTTCACCTTAATCACTAAGGCACAGTTCTCTTCATCAGTAGTCTTTGATGATGAGCCATCCCTAATGTTCCTCCTGATCTCCTCCTGCATCAAATCTGACCATAGTCATTCCCAATCTGGAAGATTCTCCCAACCATTAATAGAGTCCTGATAACCATGCCAACTCTTTGGGAGTCCAAGAAGAGAAAGACTCACCATATCTTCTTTGGCAACCATGATTCCAACACTTCCAAGTTCATCGCGACATTGAGTGAACTTGGTCAAGTATCTTGAAATAGTCTCACATTTCCCCATTTTTATTTTTCGAAGTTTGTCCTTCAATGCCAATTTCCTTTGGTCATTATTGTTCTGATATAAATCCATCAAGTTTTTCGTCATAGCATGCAAAGTTTCCTTGCCATGGAGACTCGAGACAATGTGGTCTCGAACTCCCTCAAGGATTATCTGCCTTGCCTTCACCACACACTTCTTCCATTCATCCAAATCTTGTGCATCCAATGTTGCTGCCTTGGGGAATTTTTGATCAACGAATTCCTTCAAGCCATTATCTTCTAGTGCAACCTCCATCCTGTCCCTCCAAGCTATAAAATACGAGCTGCCTTCCAAGGCATACCCAAGCCTCAAAACGTAGAATGCCATTTGCCAATCCTGAAGTATGCAATGGAAATTCGAATTTCACCTGTAACCCTGAACTCAAAAACTTCAAAATATCTTCTAGTATATTGTTCTCGACTCTGATACCATGTAGAAAATCATGTAGATTCACAAGTTCATGCAATGTACTAAAGCAAGAGATAAGAACCTACTTCTACTATCAACCAGCGGAAGCCAATAGATCGATGAAAACAATAATCGACAAGAGGAAGATAATAAAATGAACATAACACAATAAGTATCTGGGGAAAGCCACAACTCAAAACCCCACTATCTGTATTGCATATATAGGAAATCCAAGATGATAATACAATACTTTTTCTCACAAGAACAATCCCAACACTCAGTAAAATCAATCTCCAACTCATAGCCAAACTCTTGGCCAACACTTAGCCAATTCTCCTGCTCTCCAAGTCTCTATTTCCTTGTGGAGTTCCTATGGCTGATTAGCCCATCTTAAAGGGAAATCAGTGCATCCAAAACTGCACAATTCCTATGGCTGATTAGCCCATCTTAAAGGGAAATCAGTGCATCAAAAACTGTGCAAGCCCTTATAGGTTCAGTTCTTGACTGCATGCATGATCTATACAACTCAGTAAATCATACAATTGATAGTAGACTATCCCTGCACTCTAATCTCAATCGAGACTTCTCAGAATCGACATGTATGAGTTTCTGAGTGAGGTAATCTTCAGTTAACTGGAGTAGCACTAGTTAATGCGTTAGTGCACCAATTGGCTATTAACCACGGGGGCTTCACTGGGGGAGAAATATCATACCATATGGGTTCAGATTGGGGGATATATATTGAAAGAAAAATTACATAATATATTGGGGGATATATAGGGGTAAAGGGTTTTTATATTGGAAACTATAAAAAAAGGAGCTTAAAGTTAATGAGAAATTATAAAGGGGTATAAAAAATGTTGATAAAAAAATGGATACCTACAATATCTCGTGAAAATAGGTGTTTTTAAAAATGGGAAGTTGTATTGGGTTAATGTTGGCAGGGGGTTAAATAATAATATTTTTAGAGGGATTTTCCAATATGTAGTCAAATTAAGGGTATTGTTTAATATGCCACAAACGCACGTGATATGTTAGAGGTTCATTGACTGAATCCCCCGTGTTGTTAAATCACTATTAGTTCCTCAAACAATTTGGAACTAATTTAACTGGACTTAACTCAGTAAACTGAGTTAACTAATTACAACTCATACTTAACTCATCTTGGACCCCTATAAAATAGGGAGAACATATACATGACTTCAGAAAGACTTCCAACTTGAAATTCCTAAGCTAATTAAGTTATTAAACTTAATTAAATATTTACAAGTTGCTATGAGAATAGAATTCGATTTTAATTCTCAGTTTAATTCAAGGAAAAATTAAACTGGAATTTCTTGTTTCCATTTCTCAACAAATTTGTTTATAACAAGTAAGAAAACAACAAGTAACCTTGTTTTTGGCAAGCAAATAAAAAGAATTATGGCAAATCGAGAAGCTCATAAAGAGGTTAATTAGGGAGGACAGATGGGATTTTTTTTTACCACCTACAGATTGAGCCAAAGTAGTTTGAATGCAGACACATAGTGTTTGTTGGCCAAAGACTAATACACCAAAAGAAAACAAAACTCCTCAGGCTCATAATGCATTTGTAAGAATTGGAATTTAATAAAATAGGAGGAGGGTAAGTAGTTCCAAGGGCTTGATTTTGCAAGGCACTTTCCACCATACACAACCCTTACATTGTTTTTGCAACCACCACAACTGCCATGCCTGCTCTACTATAATTAGATCAAGTAGCCTTTCAGAAATTCCCCCCATTTCTTCTTCTACATTGCACTTGAAGCAATATGCATTCTCAGTGGAAGAGAAAGAGGCAAGGCACAACAATACCCCACTTTGGGCACTAAAGAGGTCATTATCATGAGCGGTGAGAGGTCAGTGCAAGGAATGAGAGCCGCAACTTCAAAATAGCAGAAGAGGAGTGGGCCAATCTTCTACCTCCAGCTTTGAATTTTTCCTTAAGCTACCTACACACAAATGACAAATGATAACACCTATATGGGACACCTGGAGGAAATCTCTATACTGGAGGACGATGAATTTCTATAGTGTCGCTAAGAAGAATCTCATAATAGAACACCTATTAACATAATTAATGTAGTTAGGGTTAATTACTTATTTTTTTTAAATAATCATCATAATTAACAATATGAGTTTTAATTTAAAAATAATTTAATGAATAAAGTTAATATATAAATTTAGTTATTGATTGATACAATAAAAATAGAAAGAAAAATATTATATTGTAATATTTATATTAAATATAAGCTAACACAGTCACATTAGTAAATTGTATTGATATACGGAAATCAACATCATTTTCATACGCCAATTGACATATAGGTGGAAAATGACGTCGATCGGATTATATCAACCACATTTACTAATGTGGTTGTGCTCGTAGATGGCCAACATGCATGGGGCATATTTGTAGACCATGATTGGTTATGGTTCATGTTGGTTGACTATGGTTAAAAATGGTTGTCAAGGGTTGACCATGTAACCAAGGGTTGTTTATGGTTGACAATAGTTGACCATGGTTGATAAAATTGATTGAGGTTGAAGGGAGTTGAGTAAGGTTGACAATGGTTGACCAAGGTCAACCATTAATGTAACAATGTATTTATGCTATATTAATGTCGACCATGGTTGATTGAGTTTAACCTTTGTTTACAATGATTGGCCTTAATTGACCATGGTCAACCATGGTTGACCAAGGATATAGATGATAGATTATGGTGGACTAAACATGACCATGGATGACCATGTTGACCATGTTTAACTTAGGGACCATTCTTGACTATGGTGACCATAGTGACAATGGGTGACCATAGGGACCATGGGTGACCATGGTTGTCAAAATTTAACTATAAATGACTATGGTTGACCATGAGGGTTATCGTTGACCATTGTTAAAAATGTAGATCATCCAACCATGTTTGACAATGGTTAATTATGTTGGTCATGTTGACCATGGCCAAAAATCATATAACCAAGCTCACCATGCGTGACCATGTTGTCTATGATTGTTTATGGTTAATTAAAAGTGAACATGTTGATCATGTTTAACCATATTAGTAAATGTGGTTGACCATGGTTGACCAACTAAAATAAGTATGGTGGTCATGGTATCATGGTTGGTTATAGTTGAGCTGGTTTGAGCATGGTTGACTATAATTGAACTTGTTGACTTAAGAAAACTTAGTAAACCTAACAAACCTAGAAAACTTAGGTAAACCTATGTCAACATAGGTCAATGTAGTAAACCAAAGTCAATTTGGTAAACCTAGTAAACTTAGGTCAACCTATTAAACCTATTAAATTTTGGTCAACCTAATAAACCTAGGTCAACCTAATCAACCTAGTAAACTTAGGTCAACCTTATAAAGATAGTAAACCTAGTAAAACTAGGTCAACCTAATAAACCTAGTCAACCATGGTTGAGCTAGTAAACCTAGGTCAACCTAGTAAACATATGTTAACCTAGTAAAACTAGGTCAATGTAGTTGACTATGGTTGACTATGTTTATTAATGTGGTCATCACATTATAACACTATTTATTGTTCATCACATTATGATGTCATTTCTTATTTGTCAAATTACAACATTATCTCTTGTTCACCACAATGTGACATCATCGTTTTATCCAATTGTGATGTTGTTTGTTGTTTTTCACATTTTGATGTTGCTTATTATTCATCACATTACGACATTGTTTGTTTTTTTATCACATTGGGGACAATATTAAAGTTCATGCCCATGGCGACTATGGTTCGACATGGCATCCTTGTTGATTATGGTTGACTTTGAGGCTCATAATAACAATGGTTGACCATGTTAACCATAGCCAACCATAGGTGACATGTGTGGATGTGTAGATTAATGTATAGTTAATATTTTATCAATGTGTAGTATACCTTATAAAGTTTGGTCCAAGTTGACTGTGGTTAACCTTGTAAAGTTTTGTCAACCTAGTAAAGCTAGTAAATGTAGATAAACTTAGTAAACATGGTAAATGTACTTTAGATTGGGATGATGTTTTTAATTCATGAAATTACGATTTCATTGTTGTTCATCATATTTTGATGTCATTTCTTCTTTCTTTACTTAAGTTTGATTTCTTGTTTATTGCTTGTAACATTTCAATGTCGTGATATTGTGATGTGGTTTATTGATTGCCACATTATGACATTGTTTGTTGTTCATCATGTTGTGATGTCATTTCTTCTTTGCCAAATTTCAATAATGTTTGTTGTTTATCGCATTGTGACATTGTTTCTTATTTTCCATATTACAATGATTATTTTCATCACGTTGCAATATCATTTCTTGTTTGTCAAATTACAACCTTTTTTCTTGTTCATCGATGTCATTAATTTGTCCAATTGTTATGTTGTTCATCAAATTACAAAAGTATTATTACTATTATTATCATAATTGTTGTTAAAAAATTAAACCTTGACCATGGTTAACCATGATTGACTATAGTTCACTATAGTTGAATATGGTCAACTTAGGTTTACTACACGTATGTTGGGCATGATGTTAAGCTATAGCAATGTTGAACATAATGTTTTTTCTTAATCATTAGTGGACAAGATATATGGTTGATCAAGTCAATCATAATTGACACATGTTAATATAAATTAATTATTAATGTACAACTTAATATCATAATATGTAAATTAATATATTATTAATTTGTAGAGAAATGTATTATTAATGTGCTAATGTATCGGTAGAATATTAATGTATTATTATAAAGTTATAATGTTAAAAATATATTATAAAGTTAATGTATTTTGTGATGTAAATAACTTTGAATTGATTCTTCCAGATCCATTGTAACTTTTTTATTTGAGTCAATGTTTCAACCCAACAAGTGTGGCTCATTACTAAAACAAAGATGAGAAGTTTGATTAGGTCATGCTATATAAATAGGTGAAAGAAGCTAGGAAAGGTCAAAATAACAATCATAAGGAAATTTATTTAAAAATCCAAAAATAAAAACACATAATAAATATTTAATTAAATAATTCAAAAACAAGTAAATTATCAAAATCTATGTCCATTAACCACACATAAAAGAAGAAAAAGAATATATATATATATATATATATATATAAATATATATATATATAATATATATATATAATATATAATCTTATTAAAACTAAACTTAATATTATTATTATTTAAGTTATCATAAGAGTTATTATTATTAAAAAGAATTTTGTGTATGTGAGGCTATATCATGGTCATATTCAGGAATAACACTCAAATAAGGTGGGGAACTAAACTGATGATTTAACATCTAGGCGTGTCTAACACTATACCTGATCACCATCTATTCAATACCCCGTGGACATCATTAGAGTTATTATTATTATAAATATATTTATTCTATTAAATATTTAAAATTGGAATTTTTAATTTTCAAATATTGATATTTTAAATTTATTTATACTATTTTTATTTTGAAAATACTTTTTTCAATTATTTTGAAATTAAAATATTTATTAAAATTATATTGAAATTAAAATCAAATTAATATTAAAATATTAAAATTAAAATAACATACTATATCTTTCTTGTAAGTTAATTTGTATTATCTCAAAATAGCATATTACAACATTTCATCCATCACCGATAAACACGGTACATCAAACCATGTTTACTACATTCCTGATATTAGATCCCAAGATTGATCATGCATTTTTCTTTTTTTATTTTTCTCGTGCAGAGATCAATCCATTCCGCGAAATTACATTTTCATTTGAAGGATGGATCTCCTTCAATGAGGGATGTGATGGTGCCACCTAAGGCTGAGCTAAGTCTGAAGAGTTGATTTGGCAGTAGATGTCTTCTGTTGCTGAGGGTTGTCTTGCTTTTGACCTGAAGTATTCTTGGCCGCTTATGCTCCCGTAAGATCCTACCATCCATGACTTATTTTCTTCGTATCATAGGGGTAAAAGGCCCCTTGCCAAAATGGGAATACATTTTGTAGATGGTCAGGATGTTGACAAGTCCTACAACAAAAACCAGTTTTTTCATAATCCAACGTTTGTGAATAAACCTTACCCTTCCGCTTGAGTAGGATTTTATCTGGAAACCCTTTACTGAGGTCCACTTCAACACATATGCGAACAAATGTGATCATTCCTTTTGAAATCCTTTATATGTTTATTTTGATGAAGAAACCTATTCAATTTCTCATGTCTTCTAAGATATTTGGTTGTGTCAAATGAATGGGTAAGTTAGGAAGCCTTACCCAGACTAGAGTTCCCAGAAACATCATGGAAAGAGGACTAACATTATGAAACCATAGTTGCATTGAGAGTTCATAACAACCCCAAAACTAAGGTATCTGGTCAAAATCCTTCTATCATTGCTCTAAATATTTTAAGAGTACCACAAAAATCCTTTTGAGCAAAACAATAACTCCATAAATTCCGAGACTTTGTAATAATCTATTTAATAAAATATTACAAAATAAACCTCGCTACTTTGGAGTTTACTCAATTATCCATTTTATTATTTATTATAACAATTAATCATTAAGTTACAAACCAAGAAATATATATATATATTATATATATATATAAACAAAGTAAAAAATTATCCCTCCATAAAAAATCATTGGAAAAAGTATCCAACAAGGAAAAACTATCCAAAGTAAAAAAAAAATTATGTAAAAAGACAAACCGATTTTGAGTACTCCGCGCAATGCATATAACATTGTGGTAGCGGAAACTGCGATTCTCCTGCTACATTACAATATCTTCGCCCCTAACTATCAATTAAAACAACCACAATCGAACGATTACGTTACCAAAAAAAACAAAAGCATCTGAAGAGAAAAAGCACGAAAAAGTAAAAACTATCCTTCCATAAAAAAAAAACATGGAAAAGGTTACCAACAAGGGAAAAAACTATCCCAAAGTATAAAAAATTTTGTAAAAAGCAAACCGATTTTGAGTACTCAACTATCAATTAAAACAACCACAATCGAACGATTACGTTACCAAAAAAAACAAAATCACCTGAAGAGAAAAAGCACGAAAAAGCAAGTGTCGATTGTATTCTTGGTTAACGCGTTACGCAACCTCAACAAACTATTAGGTATGGACTATTAGGTAAACATGGAGCCCTATCCAGACAAAAAAACAAAGGAAAAGAAAAAGCACAAAAACACATGTTTTCAGAGGGCTCACCTTTTAGCCCTCGATTCTTTTATTAGTTAAACCAAGGCATGGGCATTTGTATGGTAATAGCATAGTAGCAGCTAATGCATGAGGTAAGGAAAACCTGTTTGTTTTTTTGTTTTTCTAAATTAGGAATTGCCAAATTTTTATTTAATTTTTATAAATAAATTATTTAATATAAAATTTTTAAATTTTTAAAATTAAAAATTTTTATAAAAATATCATCAATATTTTATAGTAACATTTTAAAATTAATTTCACCATTAAGTAATAATTTTTTTCTACAAAAATATTGTAAAGTGTCATTATTGAATGGCTTTAGCAAAATTATTGTATTAAGATTTAAAATACACAGTACTTAATTTATATTATGCTTATTCTATAACTTAACTTTATGGTTTAAAGAAATGGTGATTTATTATGCTTATTTTATTAATTAACTTTATAGAATTCGAAAGAAAAAGTGTTTCAACGGTATATTTTAAGAACATGATTAATTATATAATTTATTTATTTTTAAATATTTTAATTAAAAATTAAAAATAATAAGATAGAAATAGTAGATAATATATCAAAAATAAAATGGATTGGAAAATAGTTGTGGGAAATCAATAACAACTAATTAATAGGAATAGAAGTTGTTGATTAAATCATTTCGAAGATTAATGATTTTTAATTTGTTAAGATTCCTTAATTTTTTAGTTATTGATGTTTTTTAAATTATTATTAGTTAAGTGAGAAACTTGATTATTTATAATTTATTTTTTTAGTTGATTGTAAAAATTTAAAAATATGTAAAGAATTTTGATTTTATTGGATTTTTTCATGTTATTATATTAGACATTCAATTTTTCCTTTGATCCTTATTAATTTAACATTTTAAATTACATAATGTGTATTGACTTATCATTATTATTATTATCCGTGTTTTATAATTAATTTTTATTGCTTGAAATTGAAATTGAAATTATTTGTTACTTTGATTCAATTTTTTTAAACAATTATTGATTCAAGTTTTATTAATTTATATAAATTAAATTATATGAAAAATAATCTAACAAGTGTATTTGTACATCATCACTAACATCTAGATGTTTCAACTTAGACTTTTTTGTCACTGTGCAAGACACTTGGTTTTACTGCATTAAATACAAGCATGCAAATGTTTCAATTTAACAACATCATAATTTTACATTACGATTGTTCTATTTCGAAAACTTTGTGATTTTGTAAAATAATTTAGTCAAAATAATATTAGCTATGAAACAACGAACTTAAACAAACATGATTAAGTGAAGGTTCAAAAATCAAACTCAATGCTTTGAGTGCATAAAATTTAAAACTAAGACTTATACTTTTGGCCTATTACTATGATCACATCTCTTTCAATCACCCCAATAAAAGTTTTGGTTTTTACTCTACTTTAATTATATTTACACCAACAAACATGATTAAGTGAAGGTTAAACAATCAAACTCAATGCTTTGAGTGCATAAAATTTAAAACTAAGACTTATACTTTGCCTATTATTATGATCATATCTCTCTCAATCACCCCAATTAAAGTTTTGGCTTTTACTCTACTTTAACTATATTTACATCAACCACCAGTATCTACAATGTCGCCTTTGTTCAAATGTGGCACTTGGTTCATATTTTTCAAAGTTCAATAAGTAAACTCAGGACATGAATGCTAGCTATGCGGCCTTGTTTAGGTATGTAATGGTTGTTATCTCATATTTTTATTTAAAGTGATGCAGAAGAGCATCATTATTATTTACTAAGGTTTTGCATAATATTGTATGTTGATTTCGCACTCAATGAACTTTTAATTTGATTAAATATTAGATTCAGACAACTGGTAGCATATATAAACTTGCACATCCTACACAAGGTCGCCTGTCTAAATTGTAACCAAGTTGAATTATATATCTATATCTATATATATATATATAGATGACATGGTTGAAATGCATGCAACCTTAACTGAATTCAATATGGTAGGCCAATTTATGTGTGTTACGGTTCAGGCATAATGAATTAAAATATAGTAGATTATCATCTCATTCAAAAATAGACAAATTGTTTTAGAATTTTTTAATTATCTTTACCATCTAGTTAGTATCAATATTGTTTTCATAACCTTCTCCTTTGGCTTTCATGTTCCCATCAAATCATTCTAGCAGATATTTCCATTCCAACAAAATTATTAGTATTAGTATTGTTTTCATAACCTTCTCCTTTGGCTTTCATGTTCCCATCAAATCACTCTCGCAGATATTTCCATCCCAGCAAAATCAATTAGTAGCTACATTAAACTAAGCAGCAGGGAACGCTAGCTATTCGACCTTGTTTGTATATGTAATAGCTCATGGTGTTGTGCCTCCTTCCTTGTTTTTTATTGTTTTCTAAGCCTTTATAAAATATTATTACTGATAACATAGCAGAAAATAATATTATGGCCAATATCAGAAAATAATAGTGGTCCAACAATCCAATTCAAGTACTTGGGTTTCCACTTGAAACTTGACAATTATGTAAAAAGGGATTGGTCATGGATCATTAGGAAATTATGGTCAATACCAGAAAATAATAGAGTGGTCCAACAATCCAATTCAAGTACTTGCGTTTCCACTTGAAACCCAAAAATTATGTAAAAGGGATTGGTCATGGATCATTAGGAAAATTCAAAGTAAATTGACCAAGTGGGAGAATAAATGATTCACACTTTGCGGCAAGACGGTCATGATACATATTGTTTTCCAAGGCATATGTGTTCTAGATGCACTTATTCATTTTGTCAATGTTGGTCACTAGAAAGATGGACTCCATTCTAGCTAACGTCTTATGGGCAGGCTTAGGAAACAAGTCCAAATTTCACCTTACCAAATACTCTTCAATTTATAAACCAAAGGAGGAGGGAGGTTGGGGCATCAAAGATACTAAGAATTTTAACGAAAATCTATGGATGGTTTTTTCAAGACCTGGCTTCTGGCAGGATATCATTAGAGAAAAATACCTTAACAACTACAATCTGGAAGAGTGGATTGGAGATGGGGTTTTAGTGAAGAAACGAGCCTCTTTCATTTGGTGTAGCCTCATGAAATACAAGTCATGGAGGTGTAATTATCGCATCATTGAATGGACTTGGCTGTTACAGAAAGTTGAAAAGAAGTTGACATGTTGGGATCACAAGTGGCTCTCAATTGGGGGCAGGGTCACCATGATCAAAGTTGTCCTGCAATGTATCCCAGTCTTCTTGATGCATCTATTCTACATTCCCCAAGCAATCATTAACAATATTGATGCTCTTATCTCCAAATTCATTTGGTCTAGAACTGGATCCGATTACAAGATCCATCTCACCTGCCTAAACATGATTTCTAGGCCCATTCAATTGCACAGATGGGGTATTCAGGATTCTCGGAGGTTTAACATTGCTCTTCTAGCATCCAATCTGTGGAGGGCCTTCAAAGAAAGAGTTCTATAGCAGAGCATAATTTTCAGCAAATATCTTCCCTATCCTGGGTTGGAGGAGTGGGTCACTGCAGGTGCACCAATCAATCCTCGTTCATCTATCATCTGGAGAAGTTTCAAACATGTGATTTCATGGTTTTGTAGTAATCTTCACTGGTTGGTGGGTAATGGCTAGAGCATTTATGTTGGGATGGACGCTATAAAGGGCCTTTCTGGATCCCATATTCTCTCTATCCACTCTAATAACCTTTTAAATCAACAAGGAATCTCCACAGTTGAGAATATGGATAGGGTGTTGTTAGCTCTGCTACATATCTTTGATTTCTAAAGGTCGGAAGTGAGCTTGGTCCTTGGTCACACCCAAAAGAGACTCACAACGGTTGCTTTCTCCTTCCCTTGCACCGCTCATTCTCCCTTCATCAGTCCTAAAAATGATTAATTCCTTTATCGGGTCCAGGTTTAATCGCTACCACAAATCACATCCATGTATGTATAAAGGATGCACCCCTCGGCTTCCGCTAATACAATATTGCAATGCGATCTGATCGCAATCGCACACCGCCATATGTAAATACCTAAAACTACCAAAAACCCAATCCGACGACTCCTGTCATGCCCGATAAAGAAACTTGCCTGATCACTCCTCCGCCGTCTGATCAGTTCCGTCAAGATCGAACGAACTTCGCTCATTTCGTACCCATAAAGTGATGGCACGTTAGCGCACGATGGAGAGCATTTTTTCTCTCTCCTCTGTCGCTACGTGTCATGCACTGAATGGAATTGCACGCCCTCCCCCTTTTACCGCCTAATGCCCAAAGGCGGTGTAATTGAGACCGCTTACCGCGTAATCCTCTGTCCTCACCCGATAACCGTCACACACCTTCTTCGCCCAACAACCGTTGGATCAATTCCGCCAAGATCCAACGGCCCACGCTTGTTCCGCTCCCGCTTGCTCCGTTATCCCCCGCCAAGTCATCTCTACCGTCTATCCTCCTGATCCAATGGCCGACCTTTCTCCTCCCTCCTACTCGTTCACCTGCTATGCAGTCCGCGTCTCTTAACTGTTCCATGCTCTCGAAGGACAAAGGTGACCAGTCTACCAGTACCAGGTGCATTTCCTCCTCAACAACTGCATTCAACAGATAGTATGGTCGAGAAGGAAAAGGACTGAGCTCAAGTAGATAACCACATTTAACAGTTATGGGATTTCATCCTATATGACATCTCCATGCCACCCGAGAAGGACATCAGATCACCTGAAATGATCAGATTCATCCACTAAAGCAAGCGAATGCACCAGAGACTCCATCAGGCAGTTAAAGCGGTTGGTGGTCAATTATGACCCCTCCATACTTAGAATGGCCAAGTGCCTTTGTAAGGAAACTCTATATATACCCAGAAACAAGATGTAATCAGGGTTGATGGTTGTTGTTTTGATGTAAGGTTCAACTTCTGGAGACTGTAACTATTTTGATACTTGCAACGTCTCGTCTTCATTTTCAGCTAATACAAGCTTCTTTTGTTGTTAATTTCTCACTTTCCCTTCTTTTCTAAGCTATACTTGATATGCTGCATTTCTGAACTCTTGATGTTTAGCATTAGAGAAGTTGTCATCCTACTTCTATGTTAAAATCTTGTATGTATCAATGAATGAGTCATTCGGGTTTCTTTTCCACTAGTGCCAGAGAGCTATCATCCTATCTATGCATTAGGGAATTATATTTTCAAACTACTTTACTAGTTGCAGTTGGCCATCACGGGGTCCTATGCATCTGTGGGTGTGGTCAGTATTCTCCATATTCACCCAATCCTTAAATTGTGAGTAATTGGTGGTTTAAAGCTTTGTAGTCTGGGGGTGTTGACGCATGTCTGGAGTCAAGCATAGTAGAAGTGGTTATCTGTCTTGAACAAGCATCATTCCTTACATTCATCCATTTACAACAATAAGTTGAATTTGTAATGTTCCCGAGCATCTCCGAGCTACAACCTAGGAGAGTTTCCTGGGGTGATAACATTAATTGACGCCGTTGTCGGGGAGAGGAGATTGAAGCTTAGCTTCCCTGGGAAAACGACACAGTTCCAACTTTGATGATAGACAAAGCCTAGACACATTTCTGGTTGTAATCATCTATCTAGCGACTCTACTGGAGAACCAACCTAATGGCGACTCCACATTACAATTTTGGCTCAGTTTGAGAGGCATACCTAGAGAAATCCTCAGAAATCACCGGCTGACCCAATGCCTGACCTTGAGAAGATTGTCAAGCAGAGGGAAAAATCACAGAAAGGAGCATCAGGATCAGGTAAGCCCAAGAAATATTATGTATCTCTACAAGAGAAGATTATAACCGAGAATATACATTTTGAAGATATAGAGCCTAGCATTGTTAGTGAAGAGATATCCTCAGAGATTCATAAATCTCCTTGTTCATTTAGTTCCCCTTTGGATCTCTGTCCAAAGAAAGCCTCCCATACAGTCCATCATTTTCCTCCATTTCTGTCATCTATTTCATTGCTTCCTACTGTTCAATCTTCCAGTATCCTTTCACCTACCCCAGTCATGGTAGGCCAACAAGCACCCACAAAGATGGAAAGAATCATAGCTACAAGGTATGGACCCCTGGTCTTTCCTATTCCTTTGAATGCCATGCCTACAGGAGAGTACTAGAAATATATGCCCAAGTTCACTGGTACAGAGGGAGTAACAGCTGAAGAACACCTTGAATCTTTTTATAGCTATGCTGATAACCTAGATATCAATGAAGATGATGTGTGGATGAGAGTATTTGTCTAGAGCCTTGACGGAGAGGCTAGAAAGTGGTTCAGAGAACTTTCCCCTAGGTCTATAGTAGACATTGAAGCATTAGATGATGCATTTTTGAAGCATTGGGGAGCTAAGAAAGACCTGTTATACTATCATACTGAGTTTGGTAACCTGAAGAGGGAAAATGGGGAATCATTGCCTGATTTTAATAAAATATTCAATCGTATGTATAGTAAGATACCAGTTGAAGTAAAGCCTACCCCCACCTCTGCCAAACTCACCTATGCCAATGATTTTGACTCTGATTTCTGCCTACTTTTAAGAGAAATAAGGTGTGCCACTCTAACTGAAATGCAAGATGTAGCCCTAGAGGTGGAATCAAATATTATGGCTACAGAAAAGCTCAAAGATCATGCTGATAGAAGGAGGCAGAGAGGTGTGGCTTCTTCTTCCTTTGCTTCATCTTCAAAACCCAAATTAGACAAGATGACTAAGATGATAGAGTCATTGGCGGCTGAAATATCTAAGTTGAAGATTGAGCAAAGCTCTGGGAAGGCAAGGCTTCCAAACACATTTGCTCCAAGAAATCCAAATCCATTCAAAAGAGCAAATGAACAATTGCAGATCATTTAGAGGGGTAAAGAAAGAAATGAAGAACAAAGGGTTAGGGCTCCTTTTCAGAATGTAGTCATGGAGGAGGAGCAGTTTGAAGAAGAGGATGAGATTCACTGTATGGAAGATAAAGGTAATGCTGCCTTTTTGACATTGGCTGCATACGAAAAATCATTGCTGCAGGACCAGACCAGCCAAGAGTTGGACAGAGAGGTTGTTCTGTAGACTGGTGAACAACAAAGATATAATATGAGGTTAAGAGAAAACAATGTCAAGGAGAATCCTACCCAAAAAGTTGTTGTCCCAACAGAGCAACAAAACATCAGACAGAAAAGCCTAGCAGTTGATCTAGTCATCCTCAGAGCACCTGCTCAAGAGGTAAGAGGTCTTGATAAGTTTCCTTCCCCTTTCAGCTTTGAATCAGAAGTCCAAAAGTTAAAAATATCTGTTCCTTTGACAAAAATTGCAAAGAGTGAAGTTTTTAGAAAGCCTATTCTTGATGCTCTTGAGCTGAAATCCATACAAGCCCCCACCGACTATGTGAATTTGCAAGATGATAAGCCTGCAGTTGTGCTTAGCCCAATGACAGAACCTGTTGATGATAATTCTCCATCATTTTATGTCTCCTTGACCATTCATGATAAAATCCTCCACAATTGCCTGCTAGACACAGGGGCCAGTTACAATTTGATGCCTAAAGCTGTCATGGAAGAGTTAGGCCTTGATATCACTAGACCATATCATGATTTATTCTCATTTGATTCAAGAAAGGTAAAATGCCTAGGATTAATCAAGGACTCGGCCATTACCCTAACTCAACTGTCCATGAAGAGCATGGTGATGGACATTGTGGTGGCAGATGTCCCTCCTAATTTTGGCATGCTGCTGTCTAGAGGGTGGATTAAGAGACTAGGTGGGACGTTGCAAAATGATTTATCTTATGCCACTGTTCCAGTCTTCGGGGGAGAAAGCAGGAGATTTTACAGAGAAGCACAGCTGGCCTACATCATTAGTGATGAAAATAATCCTTCTAATCATCCCATTTATGTTATGGACACTGATTTTGGGGCATGTATTCTCCAAATAGAAGAATCTCAGAAGGCCTCAATGTAGATCAAGAAACTAGTAGTCCAGGTCAAGGGAGAGCAAGGAAGTCTGGTTTGGGAGATGTTCTTCAATGGAGCATGTTCGAGGGAGACTGCAGGAGTAGGGGTGATACTAATATCTCCAAAACAAGAAAGCACACACCTATCTTTTAAGCTGGCTTTCCAAGTGACCAAAAATATAGCAGAGTACGAGGATTTGATATTGGATCTTAACGCATCTAAAGATAGAGAAATCAAAAACATAAAGGTGTTTGGAGATGCTGATCTTATCATTTAGAAAGTGAACAAAACGTTTCTAGCAAAGTACCCAAGGCTAAAAGCATACAAAGATGAGGTATGCAGACTCAAATATTCTTTTGATAACTTTTGTATCTCATACATCCCTAGGGTAAAAAATCAGCTTGTCAATTCCCTTGCTGTGTTTGCTAGCATGTTTATTCCCCCCATGCCTCCCAGACTAGTTTATGAAGTTCAAATGAAATATAGACCATCCTTGCTTGATAATGTCCAGCATTGGAAAGTTTTTGAAGATGATGATGAAGTGAATAGGTTTCTGCAAGTCATTGATGAATTCTTCGAAATGCAAATTGACCAAGAGAATGAAGCCTTGGAAGAAAATCCCCAACCCTGGCTTAGAAACGAAATTGGTAAAGATAGCATTGTCCAACTGTCCAACAATCAGATACCTAAGGGTTTAGTTCCTTTAGAAAAGTTGTTTGACTAGAATGATGTGCCTTATAAGGCTGCCCAAAAAGAAGATCAATCTGTAGTCTGTAAGCATAATATAGGGAGTCTAGATCATCCAAAATATATAAATCTGTCCACTCATCTATCTGCTGCGCAAAGTTTTGAGTACTGCAATTTAATGAAGCAATTTGCTGATGTTTTTGCCTGGGAATATAGTGACCTGAAAACAGATGACAAAAAGATCATCCAGCATAAAATCCCTTTAGAGAAAGATACCATCCCTTTCAAGCAAAAGCTGAGACCAATAAATCCTTTGCTCCTCCCTCTGATTGAAAAGGAAATCAAGAAGTTACTGGCTACCAGGATCATAGTCCCTCTCAGATATTCAAAATGGGTAGCGAATTTGGTAGTGGTGAGGAATGAAAGTGGAGAAATCAGGCTTTGCGTTGATTTTAGAAACTTAAACAAATGCTCTAAGAAAGACAATTACCCTCTGCCCAAGATGGAGCATTTACTACAGAAGGTCTCAGGGGCCAAAGTGATGTCTTTCCTAGATGGATTTTCAGGGTATAACCAGGTTGTTGTACATCTAGATGATCAAGAGAAGACTGCATTCACCACACCTTGGGGCACTTTCATGTATTGCAAGATGCCTTTTGGGCTAATGAATGCTGGAGCTAACTTTCAGAGAGCTATGGATATAGCAGTTGTAGGAGAGAAGGATAAGTTTTTCCTTATCTACCTAGACGATATAACAGTGTACTCCAACAACCATCAAGACCATTTGTATCATTTGAAGAAAGTGTTCCTGAAGTGCCGAATATTTGGGATTTCAGTCAATCGTAAAAAGTCACAGTTTGCTTTAGAAGAAGGCAAGTTGTTAGGACATGTTGTTTCTACTGCAGGTGTCCGAATTGACCCAGAAAGAGTTAGAGCAATACAAACCTTGTCTGTCCCGAGATCAAAGAAGGATATCCAGTCATTTCTGGGAAAAATAAATTTTGTGAGGAGGTTTATCCCAAATTTTGCAGAACTTGTAAAGCATATTATCTCCATGTTGAAAAAGGGGTCAGAGATCAAATGGACTGATGTAGCAAGAAAATCCTTTGAGTCCATTAAGAAAGCTATTATGGAGGCTCCTACTTTGATCAACCCAGATTATAGCAAGGAGTTCCATATATTTTCATTTGCCTCAGATGACACCCTTGCAGCAGTTTTGATGCAAGCAGATGAGGAAGGCTTAGAGCATCCAGTGGCATTTTTCAGCAAAACCTTAAGGGATGCTGAGCTGAGGTATGATATCATTGAGAAACAAGCATATGTTCTCATCAAGTCTTTTAAAGCATTCAGAATTTACATTCTGCATTCCAAGATAATTGCATATGTGCCCTCTACTTCAATAAAAGATGTCCTAACACAACCTGATGCTGATGGAAGAAGGGCTAAATGGATTTCAAAGCTTATTGAATTTAACATAGAACTGAAGCCCACCAAGCTTGTCAGGTGTCAGGGCCTTGCCAGATTAATGGCTGAAGAAAATTGTAGAACGCTGGACATAAATCTCATAAGCACAATTTCAAAGAATGGTCAGACAGAAGGAGAAACAGCTGAACCAGGGAAAAATTAGTCATTGACAGAAAATCTAGCTTCTTGCGAATGGTATTCCACAGTCGCTCAATTCTTGCTAAAGCTAGAAGTTCCTCCAGGCCTTAGTCCAAGCCAAGCCAGAACTGTTAAGCTCAAGGCAGCTAGATACTACATTCATGAAAATCTGCTCTACTAGAGGGACCCCTCTGGAATTCTTCTTAGGTTTCTGGACAAAGAACAATCCATGGAAGTGATGCAGCAGTTTCATTCCAACATGTGTGGAGGGCATCACTATTGGAAAACTACAGCCCACAAGATCCTCAGAGCTAGATACTATTGGCCCACCTTATTTTTTGATGTCTTTTCATTTTTTAAATCATGTGACAGGTGCCAAAGATTTGAAGGGAAACAACAATTGAAGTCCCTGCCTTTAAAACCCATACATGTTAGTGGCCCTTTCCAGCAGTGGGGCTTAGATTTCATTGGAGAAATCAATCCACATTCCAGTGGCTAACACAGATGGATCTTAGTTGCCACTGATTATTTCACTAAATGGATTGAAGCAATCCCTACTAGAAAGGCTGATCACCATGTGGTCATGAGGTTCTTGACAGAGAATATTTTCACCAAATTTGGTTGTCCACATAAAATAGTCACAGATAATGCAACAGCGTTCAGGGAAAAAGAATTGGTGGACATGTGTAACTCAATGGGCATTAAGCTGGTTCATTCCACCTCATACTACCCTCAAGGCAATGGTCTAGCAGAATCTTCCAACAAAAGCCTGATAAGGATAATTAAAAAGCTGTTGGAAGACAACAAAAAGAATTGGGACTCTAAACTCAAGTATGCACTGTGGGCTGACAGAGTAACCACCAAGAAATCCACAGGGAATTCTCCTTTCAAGTTGGTATATGGCACTGAAGTTGTATTCCCAATATAGTTGACCCTCCCTGTGGCAAGGTTCTTGCTAGAAGAGCAGAATGAGGAAGAGGACATGGCAAAAAGGATCACTGATTTAGCAGAGGTACGTCAGATCAGAGAATAGCTGGTTGAAAGGTCTGCAGTACATCAAAACGAGATCAAGGAAGCCTTTGACAAGAAGGCAAAAACAGATAATTTTCAGGTTGGAGACTTGGTTCTTAAGTGGGATGCACTCAAAGAGAAGAAAGGTAACCATGGGAAGTTTGACGCTTTATGGACAGGGCCTTTTATCATTTCTCATATCTAAGGGAACACTACTTTCATACTGCAAAGTATGGAAGGAGAGACTGTTTTTTATGGCCCAGTTAATGGGCATTTTCTGAAAGTTTATGTTCTTTGAGGTTTTCAGGCCTTAAATTTGTAATATGTTATTTTAATCAGTTTTAATGTAGACTCAGTTAGACTCCATGCCCAATGGAACACTAGGAAATTTTGCTCATTTGGTTTTGACTAAAAAGGTATTGGTCTGCAAGTTCTTGAGACCTCAGATGGGAGGATCTCATCCCCAGAAGGAGCCAGTATTAGCTCTGCTACATATTGTTGATATTCGAGAATCAGAAGTAAGCTCGGTCCTTGGTTTTGCTTAAAGGAGGCCTATACTGGTCACCCTCACCTTCTCCTTTACCTCTCACCCTCCCTTCATCTCCAATTTCTACGCTTTTTGTTAAAAAATCATATAACATCCATTGTTCTTAAGCCCTGAGCGCTTAAACCCATACCCCCATAAACCCATGCCCATATGACCGCGCGCCTTCACAAACCCTTCCGCCGCAACCTTAGCCATTGATCTCCATCACCCTGATCCAACGGTCCTCCTGTCACGTCAAACAAAGTGACCCGCGTGATTAAAACCTCACCGTCCGATCATCTCTGCCGCGATCGGACGACGTTCGCTCTCCTCGTGTCCACAAACTGTTGGGGCGATAATGCGCGATGGAGTGTGGTTTCCTATCTCCTCCATCGCCACGCGTCACACTTCGAGTGGTATCGCATGTCGTTGTCCTTTTACCACCTTATGCCCTGAGGTGGTGTGATCAATACCGCCTACCGCCAAAACCTCCATTCTCGCCCGATAAATGTTACGCACCTTCGACACCCGATGACCATTGGATCTGTCCGCTTAAGATCGAACGAACCACGCTCACTTCACTCTCATATCTCCTGATACTCTCCACTAAGCAATCCTCGCCATCTATCCTCTTGATCCGATGGTTGATCTTCCCCATTCATCCGACCCGTCTATCTGCCATGCAGTGCACGTCCATGAACTATTCTGTGCACCCGAAGGACGAAGGTGACCAGTTTTCAGTATTGTTTGCAGTTGCTCCTAAACAACCATATTTAACCAACAGTATGGCCGAGAAGGAAAAGAATGAAGCACGAACAGATAGCTGCATTTAACAGTTATGGATCCTCATCGATATAAGCACTCTAGCTGCCCGAGAGGACAACAGAGCACCGGAAAGATCAGATTCATCCACTAAAGCAAGAAAACGCCCTCAAAGACTTCATCTTGCAACTAAATGCAGTTGGTGGTCAACTATGACCCCTCCATACCTAGAATGGCCGAGTGCCTTTGTAATGAAACTCTATATATACCCATAAACAAGAGATAATGAGGGTGGATGGTTGTTATTTTGATGTAAGGTTCAACTTCTGGAGACTATAACTATTTTGATACTTGTAGCGTCTCATCTTCATTTCCAGCTAATACAAGCTTCTTTTGCTGTTAATTGTTCACTTTTCATTCTTCTTCTTTTCCAAGTTGTGCCTGATATACTGTATTTCTGAGCTCTTGATATTTAGCATTAGAGAAGTTGTCATCCTATCTCCGTGTTAAAGTATTGTATGTATCAGTGGATGAGTTATTCAGGTTTCTTTTCACCTAATGCCAGAGAACTGTCATCCTGTATGTGTATTAGGGAATTAGATTTGCAGACTTCTTTACTGGTTGTAGCCGGCCATCACATGGTCTTGTGCATCTGCTAGTGTGGTCAGTATTCTCCATATTCACCCAATCCTTAAATTGTGAGCAATTGGTGGTCTAAAGCCTTGTAGTCTGGGGGTGTTCATGCATGTTTGGAGTCAAGCAAAATAGAAGTGGTTATCTGGCTTGAACAAGCATCATTCCTTCCATTCATCCATTTTCAACAATAAGTTGAATTTTGATGTTCCCGAACATCTCCGAGCTACAACCTAGGAGAGTTTCTTGGGGTGATAACACGTCCCACCTGAAGACTACTTTGCACTAAATTTTCTACTGCCCTACTCCCTCTACCATTGACAAATCACGAGCTTGAAATCTTACCTCTCTTTCAACTCAATAAGAGATAGATTTTCCTCGAGAAACTTTCCCTCCTAGCCTGAACTGTGTAATCCCTCTAGTGATTCGATATGTTACCTACATAGCACTTCGATCTCTCTCCTTATCTTCAACGTTGGGCTCTTCTTGTCTAATCTCTTGCTTCACCCACGCTCTAGTACTATGTAAAAATTTGAAGACCCAAATCCCTAATGTAACAAACTGATATTACTTCTCCTACTTGTTAATGCATGCAAGGTATTTACTATGTTACGTTGTAAATATCGAAGTAAATACGATTGCAACCTTCACTAATTAAATTATATGCAAAAACATGAACTGAGAAAGAAGAAATAACCACACACACACACACAAAATGACACCGTTTTTTTTTGGACAAATGTCCCCGGAAAAACCCAATGCAGGAAAACCGATGCAACAACTGAGGGTTTGTATTATTATGCAATAGTTTCTAAATACAATCTTTGGATGCCTTACCAACTATCCAATATAGAGAATTTGACTAGCATAGAAATTAGTGAGAAATACCTCACATTATCACTGGTGAAGTGACACTGATCTAGGACCTGGATGGTTGGCTCCATGCTGGCTCTGCGTAGCCTCTATGTTAGACTATGCATATCTAAATTAGCCTCTGTGGGGTCTACGTCACCTCTTCCATGGATCTTCTGTTGTCTATAACTTCATTCCTTTGGCCATTCGATCTCACGCCTCGACTTCTAGCTGTGGAACTTGACTTCCCAATTAAATCTCAGACTCCCTTTGAAGCTCAGTGCTGCCTCTACGTGGCAATGTCCCGCCTCTTCTGGATCTCTCTCTGCCTTCTCTGTAATGTATCCTTGGAACAAGAAATTCTCTAACTAGAAAACTATCCCTGCCCCTCACTGCAAGAAATCTCCTCGATGACTTCTCCGGCAACTGCTACACTGCTCTCTTGGGAAATCAATCTCTTGATCTCACTCGATGTGTCTTCCAAACGCCCATCAAAGTCCTTATAATCTTCTCGTTGAGTAATCAATGACCCAGATTAAATTCTAATCAATGGCTCAGATCATATTTACTCGATCTTCATCTTCTTCTAGAAGATTCACACCGAGTTTTATTAATACCCTTTAATTATTTTAATTTCATAAGTTTATACTTGGGCATCCTTAAAAAGATAATTAATTATTTTAATAAAATTGTCTTTGAGTGGAATTTCCCAAAATGATTTCTGGGTATCTCGAAACACATGTGTCCTAGCCTCCCTACAAATTTTGAGGCTTAGAGCACATTTGATGCTACCATAAATCAACATTCCATAGATACATTATTCATTCATTTACAAATAAAAATATGAGGAGAGCCATACATCATCACTGCGATGATACATGCTTATAACCAACATAATAACGACAAAAATATATAGGATACATCAACCATAGAATCCACATATAAATCGATGCATTTACACATAAGATACCAAGGAAAGAACCTTTTATTAATGAATGCAAAAGCCAACCCAGTATGAGACTACCACGTTCCACCCAACCATAGATTGGTTGAGCCAAATATCTCTTCAACCAATCACCTCGGTGCCATATTCCAATCATGAATGTGGGACTCAAATCAATATAACCAACCAGGGCATCTCGAGGCTAAGCCACCTCATGCCCATCAATTAAAACTAGGCTTTACCATAATCCACATTGGATCGCTAGGCCAAAACAATAAACATGTAATAATAGGCTTTACCATGATCTCCACCAGATCACTAGGCCAAAAGAAGCATGGATGCCATGAGATTTCTCCACCTACACTGTGAGAAATTTCCCTATATCCTAGTCTCCTAGGATTTATCGCAATCCACATTTGATCACTAGGCCAAAATAATAAACATGTAATAACATGCTTTACCATGTCTCCACCAGATCATTTGGCCAAAATAAGCATGGGTGCACCGGATTTCTCCACATACACCATGAGGAATTTTCTTGTCCTAGTCTCTCAGGTTCTACTGCAATCCACACCGGATTGCTAGGCCTTAAACCGAGAGTCCACCCTCTAGGATTTACCCTATGTCCCACCATTCACAGAGAAGGATTCTTAGGGCTAACCAATGACAACCACCTCTAGGCTTTACCAAGGCACACAATACATGGCTTTACCGCAACCCACACTCTGGTTCAGGGGTCACTAGGCTAGTGGCTTTACTGTAATCCATAGTGCATTTCATGGATCACTAAGCCATGCATTTTTTCTTTTAGATATCCACCTCACTTAGCTTCAAATCCATCCAAAAATCCATCTCAACCAAAACACGAGAAACCCATCACGCCATGGCTATCCGGAAATGGCAAGGCTAGGATGAAAACACTATCACTCCTAGTAAAACCCATGTTATGACAGCAAAGAACCCAAATTCTCAACCTTCTTATTGATCATGCTTTGAAGGTAGATTTGATGAAGCTAATGTTTTCTTGCCATGAGTGTCCTTTTTGTCCTAGAAGTACCACGCTTGTGAAGCATTTTCTCCCAACAATCATTGTTACCATGGCACCAAAGGGAGCTGCTTCAAAAGAGATCACTAAAAGAATTACAGGGGAAGCAATTGAGCAAACATCAATAGAATTTCCATTGTATGCAGACACTCAGTTGTTTATAGAAAATTGGTCAACACTAACATGGCGGCAAGTTAATGAAGATCTTTCAGCGAAGAGGCTTGAGGCAGATCTAGAGGACCGACAGGTTTATCTCAGTGTCCAGTAGTTAGGAATACAAGGCTGCATGTAGATATCCAGCCTTCCCATGTGCATATGTCATCAACTAGATAGTCTCACACATTGATGAGAAGACTATGACATTGAGCAGTTCCAGTGGAAAAAAGCTTGCTACCTTTCAGGAAGAATATTATCAATGCATGTATCATTTTCCCGAGCTAGTGAATGATTTGAATTGGATCATTATATTGTTTGTCATTCATTTTGATGCGTTTGGAGTGGAAAAAGTGGAGGAATAAGCTCATAGGACCATTTTTACCGGCAGGACCCAGTTTTGTGAAACGGGGTCTAAAACCTTCTGGGAGTGTTTTGAGGCATCAAATGATTTTTTTTGGGGGGGAAACTTTGCCCAATAAGTGTAACACCTTTCATGCTATTATGCACACAAAAATCTTTCCAGCGACGTAAGAATCACGTCAATCAAAGTCCGAATGCAAAATTTATGCCACTTAGAAGTTGACCTTCCTGTTTTCACACCTATGGTTCATGAGGATGTTGCGTCAGCCCCCATTATTCATTGAGAAGGGGCTAGCCACATGTTTGTGATGTAAAAGACTTTAGAAGATTCTATTTTGTAACTCTAGTTAAGAGTTGATGTTGTCAAAATTAACCACTAGTAGGCTACCAGGCTGTGTTATAACCAGGCCACTAGGAGGAAGAGACATTCCATTCTTTCGAGAGCATTTTGTTCCATAGTTGAGCAAAGATAACCAGGAGAGATAGAAGGTAGAGAACATTGAGAAGATCTGTGCATTGTAGCAGCCCACAAGCCATAAACCTTATTTCTTTGTATCTACAACTATATTGCCAAACAGAGAAAGAGAGTGAAGCAACCTCACCTTCCAACTGGGTTTTCTCCCGAAAGGGTTTCCCAGAGAACATAGCTTGTGTATTATGTGTGTGTGAGCTTATTTTGTCATTCTCTACTTTTCTACTCGATTTATTTTTACATTCATGCACTAATTACAGTTAATTTTACAGATCTAAAAACTAAATAAAATTGTAATAGTGTAGAATCTCAAGTTTTTAATATAATATTGTCAAATCTGTTGTGACGAACAATCTAGTGGAATATCCATAACAATTTACAGATCAATGAAGCTCATGGAATCTTTCTTCTATGCTACCAACAAATCTGTGAACACAAGAGACATTGTCAAAGGTTGGGTGAAAGACCCATCGAAGTTTCAATAGACACCCCCCCATTTATACAAGACAAAGTCCCTCAAGAAGGCCTACCAATGCTTGGTTATCTTAGCATGCAGGATCCATGGTTAGCAGAGCACAAAGACCTTTCCTGAAGGGTGGGCAGAGCACATAAATTGTCCACCCAAGATGAAATTGGCTATCGAACCAAGTTTGGAAGAGGTGTTATAATATCCTATATTATTATATTATGTAAACATTTTGACTTGGCCAACTTACACAAAATAAAAATAAAAGAAATTTTAATTTTTAAAAAATAAAACTAATAATTATAATTATAATTAATAATTAAACTAGCCTAGATTCATTGTAACTCCGAATCTACCAAGTGCAAAGAGGGATCAAATATCTCCAGGTGTAAATATCTCTTAGAGTGAAAAGAGATGTGATCCCTCTTGACATTTGATAGATCGGGAGTTAAAATGGATTTAAGCTAGTGTTACACATAGTCTTCCTCCTTTTACACATACTTACACTAAAAAACACATAACTTCTCCTCTAACCTCTCTCTAATAAATGGACAAATCTATTACATAAAATTCTAATACCCAACTCAACATATTCAATCTACCCTTTTGCTAAATAATCTAACAAATTTTTAATTGTAGAATTGAGGCTTTTGTGATCCATCATAGTTATAAAAAGAATTTCGACGTAAATCACATAAAGAAAGACTTTTGCCGACGCATTTCGAACCAACTAGTGTGGTTCATCGTCAGGACAAGTTGAAGAGACAAATCTAGTTTAGCGCCTTAAATAGTTCAAGCAGAGATTCCAACAGCTACAACCGATTAACGTGTAATTTCGACCCAAGGACCCTGATAAATTATTATTATTCTTATTGTTATTATTATTCCTGATATTTACTATTTTATTTGTGGAAATAAGTTGAACTAGATAAAAATAAATAAAATAATAGTTTATTTATTTAATTCTTAAAAATAATTATATATAACAATCTTTATCCTTAATATTTATTATTATATTTATGGTATTAGGATAAATTAGGTAAATAATTACCATATTTACTTAAAGTTAGTTTAAAAAATTGGTTTATTACATTATTTATTAATTATTATATATATGCATATATATATATAGCTACATTCAATGAAGAAATGTCAATAAAAGTAGTTAATATAACTACACGGAGAAAAGAGTTAGTATCTAAGAATAATAAAATATTAATACTAATATATAATATATAAACCCTAATATATAGTAAACAATAAATAATAAATAACCATTATATATTAATATCAATAATAATAATGTATATCTCCTATATAAGTTAATCTCTAATAATAATAATATATACTAGCATACCTAATATAATCTTTATACCTAATATTCCTTAATATTTTTATTATAATTAAGGGACCAAGATAAATTAAGTAACTAAATACCATACTTACTTAAGGTTAGTTTAAAAGATTAGTTTATTACATTATTTATTAATTATTACACACACACACACACACATATATAACTACATAAGTTAAAATGAAGAACCGTAAAAAACAAGAGGAAGGAAGTTAATATAAAAAAATATTAATGTATAATGATAATATAAAAATAATATAT
>APFE030001410.1:47220-108722 GCA_000404065.3 Pinus taeda | reverse complement strand
AATATATAAAGTCATATAAATTAATAATACCTAATAAATAATATGTATATAATAATATATCACATATAGTAAAAACAAAAAAAAGGGGATACTAGGACGACAGGGCAGGGATCCAAGATCTACTGATCTTCCAGCCATCATCTCTGTTGAGATTGATAGGCCTTCTTTCGATTTCAATGGCTTCCCTGAATTTACGATGATGGAACTGAGCAACTTTGGCCACGACCCTGGCCTCCTCAATACAGACCTGATGCTTGGTCTTATCCACATGCTCTGCTAACGCTGAAGACTTGGTTCTCCCATGTCTCAGGTTAGCCACATGTTCGTTAATCTTCTGCTGGATGGAGCGCCCCGTTTCCCCTATATAGGGTGTCCCACAGGAACATGGGATCAAATAAACACCCTTCATATCCTTAGGGTTAACGGGATCCTTTACCGATCGGAGGGAGTTTCGGATGGTGTTGAGGGGCCTGAAGGTAAAGCGAACATCGAATCTCTTAAGGATCCGAGCAATCTTGTCCGTGGTTCCTTGGACATATGGAAGATGGACACCTAGACGGTGCTCCCTTGGATCTTTCTTAATTAACGCATTTCTGGAGGCCTTAAGAAAAGCCTTTTGACCAAGGCGCCTACTATATTCATTCTCCACAAAGACATCAAGGAGATGGGATCTCTCCTTGTCCAAGCTCTCATTATCCGAAATCCTAAGGGCACGAGTAGCGAGGGTGTTGAGAACACCCATCCTCTGAGCAGGGAAATGATGGAAATCGACATGAAGACACTGCTCAGTATGCGTTTTCTTTCGGAACACAGAGTAGGAGAGAGAGCCTTGACTAAATCTATCCCTTATATAACAATTAAATGACACTCATTCTATTTTTACCAACAACATAGATTTCTTCTAATTTTACAACAAGCAAGATATTAATTTAAATAAGTTTAAGAAAACCAACTTTCTTTCTTAAATAAATTTTGACTCCAACACCAACAAAAATAAAAAACCAACCAGAAAAACCACACCCAAAAAAACAGAACTTATAAATGCTCCTCCACTAAATATATATATATATATAAGAGACTAGTGACCAGGACTGTGAAGCACTAAACCAACCACCCAGTATTGCTTGCCCTCACAGTTTGGTCAAAGACAGCCGTTGTAATCCTCAAAGTTCACTTGGTCAAATATGTAGCTGTCTTTGACTGTTAGATGGTCAAGGGATGGAGGGGACGCACGGACACGCATGTGTTAGATGGTCAAGAAATATCGTTTGACTGGGCAATGGGAATTGCCTTGTTCTGCCATCGCATTGACTGCAACCACGGTGCCTTGATTCCCTATATATAAACATAGGAGTAGCAGCAGCATGTTTCCTGTGGGGAGAAGATGAAGCGCAGTGTCATAATTATTAAACCATCATTCATAATGCTTCACTCGGTGTAATTGCTCTTTCTGGTGCTTTCTCTAACCATTGCCTCCCATGGCCACTCCAACGATGGTAAGATCTATCTCTATCTCAATTAAATGACTGCTATTTAACCTTTATATTGATTTTCTATTCTCTGGTGAACTTTGTGGTTGCAGGAAACGAGGTCCAAATTGGTATGGGAGAGGCGGATCCGTGGCGTTTGCAGGGCAGAAATATGAGAGATTTAGAGCATATGACGAAGAATTATGGGTACCAGCATAGATCTGTGAAAATAAGTCGGAGGAGACAACCGCTGACGCCGCCTCCGCCGGTATCTAACATCCCTACCCATTACAAGTCTCCCCCTCCTCACCCGCCACCGCCACCTCCACCTCCTTCTCCGCCTCCGCCATATGTCCGCTAGCTAAACCTGTTTGGAGTGAAATAACTGCAACCTGCTAGCCAGTCCGTGCCTGCCTAACTTGTTTTTGGACGTGGTAGATTGATTGATTGGTTGTAAAACCAGTGATTCTAGTAATAGTAATAGTTGTCTTGTGGTGCTTAGGCATGGAATTTTAAATTTATCTTTCATGGTGAAGTGGATGTTTGATAATTGAAAATTATTTGTTTTCAGTATGTGGTTTTACCTCTTTTATGCATGCATGAAACACAAAAATATTCCAGTTATAGTAATGGTAATAGGTGTCTTGTGGTGACTAGGCATGGAATTTTAAATTGATCTGTCATTGTGAAGTGGAAATGTGATGATTGACAATTATTTATTATTTGTTTCAAGTATATGTAATTTTATGTAGGTAGTATGAAATTCAATATTTTGTGTGGTTATATATAACTTTTTCATAACAATTGTCCATGGTCAGATATGATTTAAGGTAATTATTTTTATGAGAAGAAATTCTAATATTTTATTAGTATAGATTCATTTTAAATACGGATCTAACATGAGTCTAGAGGGATTTAATTTCTTCATTTTCAATTTTTTTTATGAGTGGACATTATTTTAATGCTTTGTATAGTTATCTAATATTTTTTTAAAAATAAAAAAATAAAAAATTATTTTGGCCTACATTAGCAAAATTTTAATTTTGATGACCAGGTACAGACTTACACATCATAATGGCTGTAAAATGAGCCTTTCTACTCAACTAGTCTAACTCTGTAATACAAAAATATTTATTAAATCTATGCCAATAGAGAACTAAATAATATTAGTACTGCAATTTTTCTCAGTGTTCTTTAAAATTTCATTTCCAACAAATTGTATTTCAATGGTGTAAATTTCATTTCCAACCAATCATATATCAATGGTGTCCAACTAAATAATATCATGACAGTTCCAATCTTTCTATTATGTGCATATAAAAATCTCATTTCCAACTAATCCACCAAGAAATGATAATTAAAATTAGATTCGGCAACTAAGTATAGGATATCATCAATCTGGAAGACTTCTCTTTTCTATTTCACATGTAAAACGCTCACAGAATATGATGGCTAACGCGCTATCGAAGAGGGGCTTACAAAGTCAATGCGGCAGATGGTATCTAGCATCACTGTGGGATCTATCATGCACCAAACCCGTCTTTTAATTATCGTCTTAAGCACAAGTATTATGTATTCGGCTCTTTATTCTCTATATGAGGGTCTAATCTCTCTATCAGTCAAGATATCTAGATCTATCAGTGAATGCAGTCATGTTTCTGTAGATGCATATGCTTCCTTTTTGTGATTTGATTGGAAATATTGTCAATATTCCCTCTTCTCCATTCTATACATGATGAATTATCATAATAGAAAAATTTGTAGTTTTTTTCTTCTAAAAAAACTTACCCTTGATCTAAATAACTACGGTGACTCATTAGAATTTAACCATTCATTAGAAGTTATGAAAAACAACTTACAATTGAAATTTTCGATTTCAATTTTTTTTTTTATCGATCATTTGCAACGTTTCAAAGTTTTCATTGTCCGTTAGATATTTTAAAAATGGTAAAAATGATTAATAGAACGTCAATAGTACTAGTTTCTTTCATTTTCATTGAGTTTTTGTTCATCTTCGTTTTCATTTGTGCTCAGCTGGTGATTGACCCATTTTTTACAATTTTCATAAATTTTCATTTGCGAGTTTCAGCCAGCGTGTTAATAGCTTCTCTATTTAGAATTGTAACCTGAATCTGACTGTGTGCATATCTTGAATTTGATTGCATACTATTTATTATTGTATTTTTTTAATATCTAAGAGTTGCCTAGCGATGGAATGATAGATTTCGTGGCTTACCATGACGTTGAACACTTTCCACTTTGCCAACATCTACGTAAGAAGTTCCCACCAAACCTCCCATGCCTTCTATTTCCATAGATAGGAAGTCAAAGCTCTTTGAGGTGTGAGCACCACTTTATCAACATATCCATATTGATTTGCACATTGCTTTGGTAGACTTATGTACATTGATCACCATTGATTTATGTACCTATACTGCTTTGGTCCTTGAGTTGCTAGGTTTTCTTTGAATTCTTTTTGTTCATATTACACATACTATAATGTTCATATCTCAATAAACTAGCCTCCATAAAAGTGCCTCCCAAGCACCCCATGTGTGCCATTGGTGTGTGTAAATCCTCATGTGTGGCATTGGTGTGTGTAAATCCTCATGTGTGTCATATGCTATCACAATTTGGGTTGCTTAAGTACTTCAAGTGACTTGCATTTTGCTTGAATGAGAACTTATTAACTAAGATTGTGCAAATGTGGAGGTTGCATGAAGGTAGATGTGTATTACAAGGACATCCAAAATCATTGAGCATGCTATCTAATATTTATTATTTGATAGGGATTTGAATTAGAGGGTAGAAGATAATTCTTGATCCGAGGTTAGACATATATAATTTAGTGGATTAGCTAGTTGCTTAGCATTTTAGAATGCCAAAGGGTTTTGAGGAAGGCTCATTATATATCCTAACCATTGATGAATTGTTGGCTTGAGTAGTGGCTACCATAGTAGCATGGATTTATGACTCCACGAGGAGTCATTATATCATTAAGAGTTGCATGTCGTTTGTTGAGTAGGTGGTATGTGGTCATTTTTTTGCATGGGAATTTTTAATAAAGGAAACCATAGCATTTCTAATTGATAGAGTGCTTTGTCCACGATGGAGGGGATTTTAAATTTAGGTCCAAATTGTGGTGTTTATTTATGAGTGAGTAGTCTCCCTATGGACTTGCCTAGATATCTATTTTAGGAGCTTATGAGAGCCCAAAATACATGTTGGGTGAGGTTTTTGTGCCAATTTACATGGGGACTATTTTTACTCCAAAGTTCTTGGAGCTCTAGCAAAACTCACTAGTAGAGGTGCTCCACTATCCATATTCCAAGATGGATTATTGGGGATATCTTGATGCGGCACTCCCTCATGGTGAGCAGTGGAGTTCACTGCGTGAGATGTAATTTATGTTTAACTTGATATGATTTTTGTATTATATAACCGTGTGTGATTAATGTGCTTATTATGGTGATATGATGATCATGATATTTTATTTATGAGCATGTGATTTGTCTTGTTAAACAGAAAGTGAAATGCAAAACTTGATTAAAAAACATTGAAAGGACCATGAACAAAAAGAAATAACTGCAAGGAAATAAAAATAGCACAAGGAGATTGATAATGGAGTTCACCAATGTGGGCTACATCTTCAAGTCTACTTCCAATGGAAGGGCCTCTTCAATTATGATGCAAAATGAAAAAAATTACATCAAAGTCCTCAATCTTGTATGCTGTTACCCTATCTTAATATCTTACATTGTTTTATTAGCCCACTTGTTGAATGGTTGACTTTTGTATTTGATTCCAATAAGTATTATTAGTATATGTATGATGTATGCATATACTAGGTGCTTACTCACACCTCCCACAAATATGTTAGTATTCTAAAACTTAAAATGTTAAATGATTAAATAAATGGTTAAATTTGACTAATGGTTAATCTTTATTAGTGTTTAATTAATATTAAAATCTTGACTTGTAATTATTAAGTTATATTTGAATATGATTAATAATATTAAATTAATTAGATTCCTTTGAATATGTAACATTCACTGATATGACGATATTATTATCTTATTGTTTACTAACCCTCAACCTATCAAGTTGTCTCCTCAAATTTATTTAAAGATTAAATATTATCATTTTATTATTATTTATTATTTTAATTATTATTTCATTTCTCTCAATTTGACGAGATGTCTCCTCAAAGTTATTTTAGCACAAGGCATCTAGAAGGGGAAGTGAAAGTCATTAAATATAAAGATATGGGGGGCGTTCATGGCCTTAATGGTAGGTGGTTGAAGTGGGTGAGTGGGGGATGCATAAGAGGAAGGAGGACGAGAGGAGAAGGGGGCATATACTTTGTCCTTTTTTTGGCTTTGTATTTTTAAGGGAGAGGGTGGAGGAGAGACAGAAAGGAAGGGGAACTCAAGAGATTGGTTGTAGTTGGACTTATTTTTCTAAACACACTACACCTATTGTTGGACTTGGGATCGAAGGCTTATGGAACTTATGGAGGTTCCCTAGGTTAGGAAGTTGGATAGACATTCCTAGTTAGCAAGGTGGAAAATTCAATTAGGCGACTCCATCAGGAGTGTCATAACTGAGCTATTGTATCAAAACCAGGTATGTATCTTGTTGCGATTTAGTTCATGTGAATGGTTGTAAATCAAAATTTTTATTTAATAAATAATGTATTATATATATTTCACTATCAAATAAATTTAATTGAATTACTTGGTTGCAAATAAATCATTCCATGAAATTTTAGTAAAATTTTGGTTAAATTAGTTTTGATTAAAGGACCTTGAGTTGGGTCCTCGCAAATATCAAAATCTAGCTCTCTATTATGCCACTATACAATAGCCTCTAAGAACCATAGAAAACACTATCTTTTCTATGGTCTTCGAAAGGGCACAAAATGAGTGTATTTATCACATTCATAATGATAAAACCGCCAATATATGCAAAGGGTTTGGCCTTTCTATCACACAAATAAGCTATGACGCATTGACAAGTTGGGATGAATATAAAACATTAGGGCACACCCAACCCAGGGTAAATTACTATAAATGCATTGATCTAATCTAATTAAGCAAAACACTAAATTTGAAATTACATGTTAAATGCATTGTATCCCAATTGTTTTACAAACAATTTGATCTTATATTTGTATTTTCCAAAGTTCTTGTGTGAACTAGGCATAGGCATTATACATAAGTTATTTAATGGTGTAGCCTTGGTAGGCCCATGAGAGGAGATGAAATATAGGCCTTCATAGGAATGCATAGCCTACATGCTTTATCTTAAAATATGTTGACTTTCTCAACATTATGAGGAGACTACAAACATTAAAGGGAACAATGATTTTTTATTCGATTGATTCATTGTTGAAATTAGGGATATTAACTATTTTGGGCTGATTCATACATGTTGTATAGCTACACTTAGGCATATGTTTATTTCATTGTTATATGGTCTAGGACGGTAAGAGTTCCTCCTTTGTTCCCCACTATGTTATAGGGGGTTCCTCACACACAAGATGAAGAACGATAGTGTCAAAGTAGCTATGGTGAGTGACTTCCTAGTTGCTAGTGAAACTATGCATTATTTAATTTTGATGTGAGGATGTATGAGTTGGTTTCCTTATCCTTAGTGCATTTACTAACAATAATAATAATAATAGGAAGTGCCACAATTTCACTCCTTTACATTATGTGGGCAGGATTATTGGGCATATAAGACTTTACAAGTGATCAAATATTTTACTAAGGGACTTTTGTCATGATCTAGATTTTGCTCTTTACTATAGGACTAGGGGGAGATTAGTCTCCTAATATGCATCAAATACTTTTGTTTCTTTTCAAGATGTTCACAACAATTCAACTTACATTCAACCACCTTGTTGGATATCCATTCACCACCCCACATATGCATGCATGGAGTATGATGTTTCGCAAAGAGGGGATGGGGTTGTATTGATTTGGGTAACGAAGTATGTAGCATTTGATATGTTGGGTTGTTAAGATGATCTTATTGGACACCTTCTATAGTATCCTTATGTAGGAATATACTAATAGATAGGAGAATCACACATATCCCATAGATGAACCCATATATGAGAGGGGTAATATACTCATGTTAGTTTTATTTGAGACAAAATATTTTTTTTATCATATTTAATGTGGATGTTATTATCATAATATTATACATAATCATATAAGTGATCATCAAAAACTTTGTAGATGTAAGATTAATTGGGGATGGCATGTCTTTGCATAAGAGGATGTTAGCATTGTCCATGTTGAAAATTTTGCATCAATGCACTAGCATATACCTTAGTGCAATTGATTGGGGCTATTGATATTCAAATTTTAGATTTTTTTATGGTATTTGTAATTTTTTTATTGGCTTTGGAATCACACAAATTAGAAACAAATATGTCATATGACATCGATAGCATCAACATATCCTTAAGAACATTCCCTAAGAATTAGTATGGCTATTGTATCATATATTTAGGGTGCTTGGTGCATTGATTAACTCCTATGATAAGCATCAAATGTTGAGACATGCTCATGATCATGTTTTTGGTGCTCCTATTGATTCCTATTATTGTCATATCATTGTTGGTATAGATCTTGATGCTTATTACGCTACTCCTACGCTTGTTGTTACTCCTTGTCTTAGATGCTTATGCTCATGATGATGCTTCTTCTCCTTGTGATGATGTTGATGTGATAGGTGCTACTACTAAGGTTGATGGTACTGATGACGGTGTTTTTATCAACACATTTATCATTAAATCTACAATTATATGTAGTCTTTTTATCCTTATTAGGATTGAAGTCCATAGCACTAATATTAATGAGAACAAGAGTGATTAATAAATGTGTACATAAAATTACATTTGAAATATAAATATATTATTTTTGCCTATTTCTTATAATGCATATGGTTTATTAATGTAGTTTGATTTCAGCATGCATATATGATTCAACATTTGTTTCATAGTTTTTGTTAAAACATATTCTTGTTTAAAATCAATATTAAAATGAAATTTGTTAAACTTAGTTAATTACTTTTTTTATTGAATTTATACATATTATATCACATCTTATTGTTAGTATTTTTATATATATTATAAATTAAAAAAATCAATCTAAATTAATTAATTTTATATAAATTTTCACAAGAAATAATGAATTATGAACAATATTGTTAAAATAAAAATATTAATATCATGAATAATTAGACAACGATAATTGACATTAAAATTTTATACAATATTACATTTATACATAAATTAATTAATTATATAAACTAATAAGCTAATAACATTATACTAATAATCATTATTATTATAATGAATAATAATATTATAATTTTATAATGAATAAATGTTTAAAATCATTATTATATAATAAATAATAATGTTATAATTTTATTAATGAATAAATATTTAATTTTGAGATGTAAAATCATATTGAAATACAATACAATCTTACTCTGGCTGAGCTCCCAACAATATGAATCACAAAATATTCAATTATTAATAATATTTAAAAATAATAATAATTATAAATATATAATAAAATTATAATTCCATAAAAATAAATAGTTATATTTAATTAATAATTTAATTTTATAAGTGGTTATATTTGATTAATAATTTACTACTAAAATACAGGGCTTAAATGTCATTAACCTCTAACACAACCTCACTTTTATATTGCGTTTCCATTCTTGTAAGTCCACATCTTTTCCTCTAACACAAACTCGAAATACGTAAACAATGAACATAGTAATCCTCCACAAGCATAAGATACCTTTAGTTTGGCCTAACCACATGCACTATGGAGTATGTTACAAAGTCATTTTTTTTTCCTTTAGTTTTTCGTAGATGTAATCTAAAGTCTTGATTAGTATGTATTTGGACTCAAGTCATGTTCATAATTAATTCCTATGTCTTAACTTCCTCTTCAATTTATAAAGAGAGCGACTTAATTGTGAAATAAATTAAATATATTGTAGGTATTTTGGGTTGGGAAGAGGTGATGTAGAGTATCAAGATGTTTATATTATTAGGGGTATAAGAAAATGTGTCTACTAAAAATAGTGTTTTTTTAATCATGGAAAATATATATATTGGGAAGGGATTCAATAAAAGTATTTGGTTGATATTATTTATAAATATATTAATAAAATTAAGGATATTTATTAATATATCATAAATATAGGTGTTATGATATAGATTGAAGACTTTATTGAATCATGTAATTGTTTTTTTTTATTGGAAACATTGCATGAAATAATAAAACACACTTCAATTACAACAATGAATAATATATTGAAAATTTTCTTTAGTCATGTGCACATCACAAAAACAAAATTCAACTTGCTATGAATGCAGTTCCAACTCTTAAATGACAAGCTAAGGATACTAAAATGTCAAGGGAAAGATAGGAATTCCAAATCAGTTTTTATAGAGAACAATCATTTATATGAGATCACTATTTTCCAACGTGTACTTTAAGCAAGTCAAATAGTTGATGTTGAATTATAAGATAAAGCATAGTTATATCGAAAACAATTTAAGTGAAAATATACCAAATAATAGGTTTCATTTGACATTACAAAAGAAAACATTCATGAATGTATAAAAGAAAACAAAAAAGAAAGTAATAATCTTTCCCAAGCATGGTAAGAGTTGGGGAAGAATAAAAATTTAACTTTAATAAATTGGACTTAAGATATAATATATACATCAAATTTCACATTTCTAACTATCCCAAATGAATTCATTTTATGTGTCAGTTTTTTTACCAACTCTATGAAAAGTGTTAATGCAAAAAACTTTAAAAATGTCAACATTGTCATTGAGTTGGATATGTGGAGACAAAATGCTTTGATCTCCATCGTTGTCTTCATTTTGGGAAGACATATCATCATACAAACAAATGTTGAAAGAAGAAGGTTAAGAAATAAACACTTCACTATGTCTAGATTTGTTCTTGGCGATGGCATCTAGTAGCCATGATTTTATGTAGTTTTTATTGTCGAGTTCAAACACATGTAATGATATAGTTAATTGATGAAGTTGCAAAAACATATGGCTTTGAATGTTTTAAATCAATGATTACTAATGATGATTTTGGGCATGACTATGACCCATTTCTAAATGTTTTCTTGAAAATTGAGTTGGTGACTCCAAATGGTACTATATTATAGCTTAAGAGGGGGTACATTGATGAGTGAAATGGTTAATGAAAATAAAGAGTCACTGAATGAAGTGAAAATGGCTAGTTTTCAACCAAAACCACTAGCTACAATGATGAATTGGTTAAAGGTAACCCATAAGAGAACCCTTGATGTCTCACATTTTAATTGATAAACATGTGGAAAAAGGGAAATAATAGACTTAAATTATTGTAGATAATAGATGTATCCTACTTCAATTAATTGTAGATAATAGATTTAGACAAACAAAACACCAAATTTGAAATTCTTTCCATTTATTGTATTTTTTATGTAACATGCAATGATATAATTGATTTTATCTCAACATGATTGATTCATGATTTCAAAAACTCTATTTGGACACCTAGTTTACTACTCCATGGTTATTTGCTAGATAGTTCAATGTCTTACAACTAGATGATACAAGATATTGATTGAGATGTTGATCGACAATGTTTGTGTGTCATATTTTTAGAACAATCATTAAGAGAATTTTAAAGTTAAAAAAGTGCCTAAAAAAAAGATTGTACTATAAAAATCAACATTAAATTATAGGATTTAGAATGATGAATTTAACCAAAAGGATAAATATTTTTGAAGAGGAAGAAACAAAAACTATTTTGTTTAATTATATTTTCAATGTATCTTGTTATAGGTTTATGAGTTGCATGTTGGCATTCAGTCGACGCAAAATCAAAGCTCACATTCAATGAGTACTCATACCGCATACTTCTAATATACCCATAGTGAGATAAACTAGAAATACATGCTTCCAATGAGTACCCACTTTGCATACTTCTGATAGATCCACAATGAGATAAACTAGAAATACATGAAAAAAATCATGTATTTCCAGTTTATCTCATTGTGGGTCTATCAGAAGTATGCATAATGGGTACACATTGGATGTGGATTTTTATTTCACATCCATATAATGCATACACTTGAAACTTGAGAAAACCTATAAGGAGATAAGTCGAAAATACTACTAAAAATAAAGTCAGTTTTTTGTTTCTTTGAAAATTCTCTTCTTTTATTAGTTTAACTATTATTTTATTATTTTCCTTAGGAAGCTCATTTTAGACTTCAAAATTTCGGCTCATGTTTATGGACATTTGTCGACCTAGATGGTCATTTGAACTAGCATAGGACAACTAGATCTATTGTAGTATTGCTTGCCATTTGATCGAGTTCTCAAACATGTATATGGATGTCCCTGAGTTGCAAATGATTCTTCACTTTTCATGGTTAGCTACCATCAAATATTGGAGTTCAAATGAGTGAAAATCGACATTTTGGTTCATATGCGTACATAGTGAGCTTTTCCATATTTTATGAGTTTTCAACATCTAGATTCAATAGTTTTCTAGATAGATCTTCATTGAGGCTCAACCTAGGAGCTTCAAATTGAAGACTTGAGATCATACTAATTTATGCAGTAGTTCTTTTTCAGAGAGAAAAATCGTATAGTATTATATTGAGACAATATAAAGAGTACATATGAGATACAACAAGAGCTAAAACAACTAGCATCCTTGCGGTCATATGGAACCAAAATCTTACAGATATAGGGCCATCACCATGAAGAACAGAAACATGGACATAGCAAATAGTCTGACAAAATGCAAGGAACTGATTCAGATAAGAAAATACTAAAAGCAAAAAGAGAAAACTGTGAAACATATCTGGATAGGGAAGAAAGCAAAAATGATCAGATCATATTCCCGGGATGAAGAAATCCTGAATGAAGCATGTACAGTCGCCCACAGATATCATCAAGGACCAAGCACCAGGCTCAAGAGACAGACCATCCTTAGACAGACGATCTGCCTGATTATTAAGGGAGCAGGGAATGTGCTTGATAGATGACTGAACTAACTTATTCCAGAAATACATAATCTGATCCATCCATCCAGAAAGATGAGGATAATTGATATGGCAGGCACCCATGACATGGTCAATCATGAATTTCGAGTCCCCTAAAATAGAAATGTTCTAAATCTCCATAAACACACAGAAAACAAGCAATCCAGCTAGAGCCCTTGCCTCAGCCAGGCTGTTAGTACCTCTCCCCCCATTCCAGGATAAAAAATATTGCAACTTCTCATCCATGATTATAGGAACCCCACATCCACATATATTGAATTGTTCGGCCCCATCAAAGAATGCCGCAGGAAAAGTATTGAGAGGGATTGTCTCGTCAATTTTTCGCTGCACATCCTTCTTGGGTTCCTTGACAGGCAACATACCGTGAGTGGCTAAAATATGTTGCAAAGAAGACATCAGAGGCTCTTTAGACTCCTGGAAGATCTTGGTGTTCCTCCATTTCCATGAGCACCTTAAGACGATGATAAACAGAGAACGCCAAGATTCTTTTTGTGCACACCACCATTGAAAAGCATCCTGTACTGTAACAAAAACATTGTGAGAAAAACCAAAAAGCAGAGACAATTCGTACCAGATCTGTTGGGAGGAGCCACATTGGAAAAACAAATGAAGGTTGGTTTCCTCCACAGCCTCACATGGAACATCTACTCGGACCATGCCAAAACCTCCTCTGCAAGTTGTCCCATGTCAAATTGCGGTTGTTGAATACCAGCCATGAGAACAATATCATTTTAAGAGGGCAACCCAATTTCCAGAATTTAATGGAAAATAAAGAGCATGAGATTTTGGCCTTTGAAAGAATCAGATCCGCATATATGTCTCTTACTCTAACAGGCAATTTTTTATTTGGAATACTCCATATAAGCATATCTGCAGAACCAGATCGGTGGATGCCCAAACTGCATAGAAAGTTTAATACTGAATTCCATTCTGAATGTAGCGTGACAGGCATGAGAAGTTCATGAGCGTCTTTCCAAATAGGGATAGGGCCGCACCAAGATGAAATAATTTTATCCCACATGAATATACCATTTCTGTAAAGAAAAGGTAACAAACTTTTAGGGATGCATGAGTGCCCACGATCGCTAGCAATGGAATCAATGCCAATGAAGACACGGTCGCCAGAGAAAAGGTTCCAACTTAGGCGTTGCAGGAAGTAATGTTAGACTTTCCTAAGACTAAGCCATATTGCAGAGCCATGGCTAATTCTGATAGATCCCCTCCGATACCAAAAGACAAGATCTTTATCTTGCAGGTATTTTTTCCTAATGGATGAACTCCATAGACCTTCTCCGAAAATGGCCCTCGTCAGCGATTTACATAAAAGTGCTCTACCAAAAGAACGCATGTCGAGCAGGCCCCAACCACCATACTTCTTTGGCATAGAGATCATTTCCAATTTCGTTAGGTGGATTTTGATTTGACTGGAACTTCCACCCCAGATAAAATTAGCCAACAATCGATTTATCTTGAAGATAATGCTAGCCGGAAGAGAGTAAATATGAGACCAATACACCACTAACTGCGTCAAGACCGACTGAGACAGAATGAATCTCCCGGCCAGAGAGAGAGCCCTGTGTTCCCAGGCCGAGATTTTTCTAAAGAACCTTTCCAGGATCCAGTGCCAGTCCACACTTGAGTAACCTTTGGCTTTTAATTGAAAACCCATATATTTCATGCCATCTTTAATCGATTTCAAAACAATACCGAGTAGATCAGCAATCCATATAACCATTTCCATGTTTGTTTCATTATGGTGAAGAGAAGATTTACCTTTGTTAATATATAACCCAGTGACCCTCTGGAACCTATTTAGAATTTCATTGAGGCAGATCCATGTCGACCTACACAGCATGGAGAAGATGAGCACATCATCTACAAATAGATTATGTGATACATAGATACCCCTGCAGATCCTAACCGGCTTGCATCATTTATTCGCCACGACTCTGTTTATCTGAAGACTGAGAGTGTTCATAGCTAGAATAAATAAGAGAGCCGAAAGGGGGCATCCCTGGCGAAGTCCCCTTTTCGCAGGAAAAAAAGGAGAAGGAATTCCATTAATAATCACCGAATAATGGACATTTTCTACACATGACATGATCCAATCAATGGATTGAGAGTTTAGTCCGATTTTAGCCAGCAAACACCTCAAGAATCCCCAATCCAAACAATTGTAGGCTTTCTGCAAATCAACTTTAAGAATGGCTGCATCCATAGATTTTGTTATCATTGAAAACATACATTCCTGAGTGATGGCAACAACATCCAATATATTGCAGCCTTTTAAGAAGGCATGTTGATCCATTGTGAGGAAGGAAGCCAATGTCAGTTTCAATCTTTCCGCAATAATCTTGGATATGATTTTGAATGATATATTGCATAAAGATATCGACCGGAAGTCATGAAAAGATTCCGCTTCGTCTTTCTTAGGAATAAGAGCAATCAGAGTGGATGAAGTGTTATGATGAATACTTCCAGATATTCGGGAAGCCTCTACCATCTGCATCAAGTCATTTTGAGAAGGTCAAAAAAGTGAATATAGAACTCAATGGTCCAGCCGTCCGGGCCTGGACTTTTATCCTTACAAAATGCTTTTAGAATGCCAAGAAGTTCCCCTCAGTAATGGGTTGGAGAAGACTCCGTTAGCATCGACGTCGAACATAGTAGGTGCCAATTCGATTCCCCAGAGAACATCCTGAAAATCGCAGCCTTCCTTCCTTTTATATTGAGATTTAAAATGCCGCAATGCTTCATTTGTGATATCTTGATGGGATACGTAGTATCCACCATTTCCATCAGAAATTTTCCAGATTGAGTTTTTGACTCGTCTAGCATTTGCAACTTTATGAAAATAACTAGTGTTCCGGTCCCCTTCCTTGAGCCATAAAGCCCTACTTTTGAGCCTCCATGTGGCGTCCTCCTGTAGAAGAAATTTTTGCTTTCTAATCTCTATTTCCCTTATGCGACATTTTATACTGAGAGGAAGATCATTTGTACAGGTGGAACCAATGAGATGGTCCAACTCCAATTGTAAATCGAGAAGCAACTGCCTGTCCCTTTTTTTCCTGTCTTGTTGCCAATCCTTTGACACCTGTCTCATTACCACCATTTTTTCCCTCAAAGACATCATTGGAGGGGATGAATCACCGGCCGATAGCTCCTTCCATGATTTCGAAATAATCGAATTGAATTTAGGGACCTCCAACTAAGTCCGATTAAATTTGAAAGGGTAACCCACTCTAATACCCTTCTCCCTCCAGCTTAGTACAAGAGGCCTGTGATCAGAAGAAAAAACTGATCCAATATAAGAGAAGGGCATGCCCATTTTGTCGATGACGCTCGCATGAATAATGAAGCGATCAATCCTTTTTGCAATATAAGCATCGTCCGATCTGTCGTTGTCCCATGTAGGCATCATTTTATAAGGTGCAATATCCACAAGATTTTTGTTAAGAAGTTCCATCTTAATAAGGTCAGCCAACGGGTCATTTTTACGACACTTACCCCAACATTCATCAGAGCATAAGGTGAAATTTAAGTCTCCCGCAATAATCAAAAAATCAAGATCAAAAATTTCCGATGTAAACATTTTTCCCAGAAGGGGAATTTGTTTTTATAGGGCACATAGGTATTTAGAATGTTAAAATGAAAGCTATGGCCTCTGAGAGATGCCGAAATAAGAATACTAGCAAAGCACTTAAATGCTCTAGCACTGATCTAGTGGGATCCCATAAAACAACCAGACCACCAAAAATGCCTCTTGCCTCAGTAGCAACCATGAACCAAGTTGGAAACATTTTCCGAAAGTACGAGATGGAGGCCCGACAGCTGTGCATGGTTTCTTGGATCAAAATGATCTTAGGACGAGTCGATAGGAAAACCTCTCTAAGCACCAAGAATTTGGGGTTAGGGCCTAAACCCCTGATATTCATGGAAACAATGAAAGTCATCTGGAAGGCTCACCAGCCATGCTCGCTCTAAGGGGCTGAAGTTCAGACATATCATGATTTTGAACTTCAACGAGGGCCAAATTCCTCACACTAGATGCAGAAGCAATAGTCAGGGGCTCCAGTTCAAGTGATTTTTTACAGAGCAGAAAATCAATATCACTTTCAAAGCGGTTCGTCGGAGAAGACACAGGAGAATTATAAGGGGTGGCAGTCTCCCGTGGCTCTTTTCCCTTTGTGGAAGGACGTGTGCACTTCTCCAGAGTCGGGGAGGAGGAAGAGATGGTAATAGAATGGGAACCAACAATAAAATCACCCATAGGTAGGGGAGGGGGAGAAGGGACTGCCATGTTAGCCGCAGGTTCAGGAATGACTGAGCAAAAGTAATTAGAAGGCCCACCCTTCTCAAGATTAGCAGGAATAACAAAGGAGGATGTTCCATTGACAGGCCTGACAGAAGAGTCTGTAGGAGGAGGCCGATGAGATAGAGGAGGCTCTGAGAGGGAAGGGGCCTGCTCATTAATAGGATCAATAGCTGATAAACTAACAGATGATGAAGAAAGATTCTTTGCAAGAGGGATGGACGGGTCCAAACGGCTTCGGCGAAAGAACAGTCTAGAAGACGGATTTGCATGGCGCCTATAATTGATAATGAGATGACCAATCCTATGAAAAATAGAGCACCTAAACAGAATTCCCCAGAAGTCTAACCACTGTTTAATATAGGATCGACCCCAACCAATCTCAATATGGTCAGGATATCCACCTTTATAAGTCTTCTCGATGAGAATCCACACAATCCTTTTGTCCTTTTCTCCACGACACCAACGATCCACATAAACGAATTTGCCAATGGAGTTTCCAATCTCTATGAGGGATTCAATGGACCACATTTCTAGTGGAAGGTTAAGGAGTTTAACCCAGATCAAACTATTGGATGGAGTGTTTTTTAATGGATCAAATCTGATATACCACCGATAGAGGGCAAGGAAGCTCCTACCACAAACCCAGGGAATCTTGAAGACGATCTCTAAATCAGATGCCTTAAGGAAATGGAAACAATACCAATCTTTCATAAGGTGAGAGATGATGGGGGAGTAACTGATCAATGGCTTCCACTACTCATCAAGCCAATTCCTCATAACAGCATCGTCCATAACCGGGAAATGCCATCTGCCAATCAATGCAAGATTCTGTAGACTGCCAATTCGGTTCGAGAGATGTGAGCAATCCAGAGAGATGGCCTTAGGAGGAGATGAAGTCTTAACCAGATTCCTGGCTTTATTGTAGAGAGAAGCCTTTGTGTGGGCCCGCGTATCCTTCCCATGCCACGCAGGCTTAACAATCATATCATCCACCGTGGCTTGCCACCCGATGGACAACGTGGACATCTCACGTGACTTTTACGCCATGACGGTGGCACGGATCATAGCCTCCGTGGCAGAAGAGTCTGAACCACCTTCCATCGATATAAGAGAAAATCCAACAACAGACAGAAAATCCCCTTCCTTAAAAGCGATAAGGATAGGAAAGGACAAAGGATAATTATACCCCCAATCCAAAAAAGAATATAAAACCTGGATAGAGTAAAAGCCAAATGGGAGAAGTTAAGGAAGATGGGACAGATAAAGCATAGAGTACCGTGCCTAGAACTCTCTAGAGGAAAGAACGCGCTTTACATAGAAGACACAATCGACGAGAAGAAAACTATGACGGGGGAAAGTACAGATAATGACGATATTAGGCCGCCATATTGACAAAGTAGGAAGATCTCAGTGGGACAGTACACTTAAGTACCAATGCCACGTCTCATAGAGGACAAGTCTAATAACTTCTAGGAGATTTAAAAAAACCATGAAAGGGGGATAATGGGTGAGACCACCCCAAAACCAGAAAACCAGAAACTGCTAATCCGCCATACCCAAAGAAACCACGAATAGACAAACAATCCAGATCGAAAAAACACCAGAGGATGAAGACATCTAACCAGATGAGGTATCCCTGCAGTCTATACAACAACAGTACATCACAAGGATACACCACCAATCCCCGATCCTAATACGTAAATCAGAGCATGGCTTATAAATGACAATGGAATTCTTCAGCGTAATGAAGAGCGCCTTGAGCATCTTGTCAAATTAATCCATGGAGAAAAAGACCCTCAAAGACAAAAAACCAAAACACAGTCCCCAAAATTGCAATATTGATAATGATTATCTGAGGACCAGCAAATGATTATAGGCAAAATTGTAGCAAATATCAAGCTAGAATAAAACCTATTAACAACAGTTCCATGGATATATGAAGCCTTGCCTCTATAAAGTAGATCACCAGAACTAATAATCCCAGGAAATTATATGAACAAAAATGAAAAAAGCATGAAAACATAAGATAACCAGGGAGAAAAAATACTGACCTCTATACCACCCCCTCACAACCGCGAGCGAGAGCGACAGAAGCACCAAGCGCGTGAAATAAGCCAACGTTACCTTCCAAGGAGAAACTGAGAGAGCTCTTGTTCCAAAAGTGAGTAGGTTAATCAAAACGGAGAACAGACGAACCACCCCACAAAGATGAGGGGAGTGAAAGGCCAGAAGTCCGAGTGGCCAATAAAATCGCAAACGCTGTGGATGAAATGGTTAAATAGATGGAGAGAATATGTGAAAGAAGCGCGTCCCAGGCCAGGTGTAATGGAAGGAAGAAAAACAAGCATGCATGAGCTACCACGAGAAAACGTGTATGGAGCATGCAAGGAAAGGCCAGATTGTGGAGCAGGAACGTGTCAAAATGCCAAAGAAAGGGGAGTAGGCCTAGAAATATGTAGCTCTGGATAGGTTCATAGAGGTGGCAAGCTCCATTGGTTGACATTCAGCGGATAGAAACCTGGTTGGCTCCCTGCGTCAACAGTTGCTCCCACTCTGGCATCTCCCTCTCTCAGTGAAATGAATATACTTATATTCATTTTCAAGAAATTTATGTTGAGTCCTTTCCAATAATTCTCCTATTAGTATATTTTCAATATGTAGTAGTTCTTACTTTCATCCTAGTATAATTATTAAAACTTTATGATTGAGGAGGGAATTATTAGCGTTGTGACTCCCTATACAAGCATGAAGACCTACACCACCTTTTTGTATGACACATTATAGGATATATAATGTTTATTTGAAGTATGCAATGGATCCTATTTTTCCTTATATGAGGTGGTTATATCCATATACTATAAATTTGTATTACTAGAATGAATATTGTGATAAAAAAACGACTTCATATTTTTGACATTTTCTTTTATCACATCTCATGCATAATTTAACCATATGAATATTTTTTAAGTATTTTAAATTTTTTACCTATTTTAATTTTTTAAAATATGTAATATTATTATTGCTCACAAATTTGAAAAATTAGAACACTAGTTAGTGTCTATTTTTAAGGATAAGGGTATCTTATAGATACAACACCATTTTTTATGACTTTTTCTCATAACCTATACTCTTATATCAAACAGAAGTTGGTATATATATATATAAACAATACTTTATAAATTTATTTCAGTTAAAAATGATTTAATTAATTTAGAAAAATGAATTTTTTTTATAAATATTATTTTGAAGTAAAATTGTGTGTTTATATATATAATTTTATTTTTTTTGTTAGGTAATGTGAGTTCTGAGATAATTGACATATCTAATTTTTCATTTAAGTAGTCTCAATTCAAGGGCATCTAAATCATCAAAATCACTCAGGGATCACAGACATGTCTAATTTTTCATTTAAGTAGTCTCAATTCAAGGGCATCTAAATCATCAAAATCACTCAGGGATACCTGTCTTGGGCCACACTTAGTATGATTGGATTTTTTCCCATGGAGTTTTGGATTTGTCATTTAAGTAGTCCCAACCCAAAGGCATCTAAGCCATTAAAATCACCCAGGGATCACACCTGTCTTGGGCCACACTTAACATGGTTAATTTTTCCCATAGAGTTTTAAACCATTAACTTTTACACCATGCCTTAACAAAACACTCTATCACCATATGCTCTACTCCTCTTGGAAAAAAGACAAAAAAAACAAAAACAAAACAAACTAACAACTAATAACCAAAAAACAAAAAAACATATATTATAAAAAATTATATAAAATTTTATATAAAGTTAAATTAGAGTATGTATAAATTAACGACTATCTAAAAGCATTTGAAGCAAAAACTTAACCCTCTTATGGATTATTCCCGGACATAAAGCTAAACCTAAATCCTTAAGAAAAACAATAAAACCATGTTGCACAATATCCAATATACAAAATAAATAGAATTAGGCAAACAAATAATAATATTAAAGGGAAAAAAATAAAATGGAACATTTTATAATAGATATACAAGTAGTTGGATTACAAAGAATGTTTATATTTATCAAGGTAATGTTGAATTATATCTATATATGAGTAATGTTGGATGGTATATATGTGTAAAATTATTGAAATCTAATAGTTTAAATATTACTAGTTTACTTAATAAATATAATTCTTTTATTAATTTAATTATTTTTTTAATGTTAATATACATATACACCCTGACATCATTGAATACAACATACCCAAGTAAATAGTGCGTTATAAAGAAAAACAAAAATATTTGTTAAAATACAACTTAAAAAAAAACACAAAATCTTGCTGCCCAATTGTCCGGATTGAAAGCGGCAAGACAATCAACTAAAATTGATTCAGGTGGCGTAAATTATCAAGGTTCAACTCGTAGTCTACCGCGACAGTTATTCAACCCATCGAGTCTCTGCACCGAAGAAAACAAATAGATATTTATGACATTAACAGTTTCCCAAAATAAAAATTCATGGTTTTCACTTTCCAGGTTTTACTCATAGTTCATTGGTAATCGTTAGTATTTAAAGTTTTGGTGTTTGGAATCGATTTGCAATAGTATTACTGGTATTTTAGGTTTACTTAGTCAAACACAGTCATATTTGACTGTTAGCGGTTCAACAGATAAAAGAGATTTATAACATATATAAGCACAGTAATAGCAGCAGCATGTTACTTAGTTCTGAGGTTGTAGTTTAGTTTTGTGTTCCAATCTCTGACAAAACTACGTCTATGAACAACAACATGTTACCTGTTGAAAGAAAATAAAGTACAGTGTGATAATTATTAGACCATCATTAATAATGTTTCATTTGGTGTACCTATTGCTTTTTGGTGTACAGTAATGTGTGGTTTAATGGTAAGTCTATTTGAGCGAAGCTTAAGAGACTGCAGCTTAAATCTCATTGAGTACAATGACCTACTGTGGTGGCGGCTCAAGGAATAGATTCCCAAATCCCATCTTAGCTCTTTCTGCTGCTTTTTCTACTCCAAACTTGGTACGCATTATCAGAAATGACTGCTATTTCGCCATATTATCAATTTTCTGATCTCTCGGGAGCTTTTGGTGGTAGAAAACGAGCTGCAAATTGGTATGGGCGAGGCGGATCTGTGGCGTTTGCAAGGCAGAAATATGAGACATTTAGGGCATATGACGAAGAATTATGCGTACGGGCATAGATCTCTGAAATTAAGTAGGAGGAGCCAACCGTCTCCGCCGGTAGCTAACACGGGCACCCATTACTTTCCCCTCCTCACTCTCCACCTTCACCTCCGCCATATGTGCGCTAAACCCAAAAACCCGTTTGAGGAATTTGTGAAATATGAAAATAAGTGGGATCCACGTTTTTAATTCCAATTTGCGGTGTCAATTTCAATCTTTGGTACATTAATATGTAATGAGTGAAATAACTGCAACCTGCTAGCCAATCCTGGCGTGCTAACTTGTTTATGAACATGGCTGATTGATTGATTGAGTTGGTGGAAGACCAGTGTTTAGGTTGTTAAATTGTAAATAATATTTAGTGTGATAGGTTTTTTTTTTGGTGCTGCATAGGTTTGGAATTTCAAATTTATCTTATTTTATCAAGTGGAATTCTGATAATGATAGTTATTTGTGTTTAATATATGTGGTTTTATGTTGTGGATGCATGAGACTGTTTTTTTTATAACAATTGGAAAGTAGGATTAAAAGCAGTTATCCTTACAAGAATAAATTACAATACTTTACTTGTTTAGCTAATCTAGTTCTGTAATACCAAAATTGTTTATTAAATATATGTCAATAGCATCTAAATAGATTATGATAGTACTTCAATCTTTTTTATTATTCTTTTTTGTGTGTATAAGAATCTCATTTTTAGCTAATTGTATTCTAATGGTGTCCAACTAGATAATGCCATTAATACAATCTTTCTCAGTATTCCTTTTTGTGCCTATACAAATCTTATTTCCAACAAATCTACCAAGGAATGATAATAAGAAATGGATTCTGCAACTAAGTAGATTGTCTAACTTTCCCTTTATCTAAATCGCTCATTAAAATTTGCCCAATACCTAAATCGCTCATCAAAATTTAAACTCTGTAGTCTAACAAGTCGACGAAACACCCTTTGGATTTCACAACGACTTGTCGTTGGCGAGACCCTTCTAGCAAACTCCTCCACCCTCTCCCTCCCTGTCGTCATCGAGAAGAAGTTTCCATCTTCGTTTGTCTCCATCATCCATCATTGTTATCATCTATAGGTCGGTTGTTTCATTTGCACAATCCAGTTCACTGCAAATGATGGGACCTTTTTCCTATCGTCGTGCAACAAATTAATGGATTGATCAATTGCCCAATTTCGACCTTCCATGTTCTGAAATTCATCTTCTCAATGGACCCGTTAATTCGAAATCCCTTGCACTTGCAACCTAACATGCCTATGAGATGATAAGTGAAACTCCACATAAAAAACACTAAAGAGAAACCCAACAACGAATTAATGGATCAATCCACCACCCAATTCCCACCTTCGAGTTCTGAAATCCATGCTCTCAATGGACCTGTTCATTCGAAATCCCCTGCCCCTGCAACCCGATGTGCCTATGACATGATGAGCGAAACTCAGCGTCGCAAACACTGAAGTGCAATAGTAAGTTCAAGGTTTCTTATTTATTTTATGCAAGCATTACTATGTGGAAGGAAACCACAACTTATTGTTCAGGAAAGGAAATGTCATTCTGGGTCGCGCTTTTAATTTATGCAGTAAATTTTATGCAGCGTGTGCCCCCTCACCCAAAAAATATAGGAGAAAGAGGAGATCTTTACAAAATTTTCAGTTGTCAAGCATTGGGTATTCACTAATAAATAAACCTATAGTTTTAATGAAAATGGAATTTTTTATGCCATCTTTAGGCCATGTTTAATATATGTCTGCATTCTCCACATTTTTTGGATATCACACTTAAATTTTCAAATGTAGATAACTTATTTTAACAAGGCTGGATGAAATGGCTCGCTGGTTGAACTTTACAACAATTCACAGGTTCACCATTGTGGAAACTCGCTTGTTCAACATTGTAGTAACTCACTGGTTCAATGTTGCGGCAGCTCGCAAGGTTACCATTGCAGAAACTCGACGGGTCACTGTTGGAGCAACTTTCTGGGTCATCACTACAACAAATTTTTGAGTCACTGTTGCAACAACATGATGGGTCACCATTGCAACAACTTCTTGGGTCACAAAATGGTAAAACAAGTCAAATGGGAAACAATAGTTTCCCTTCTGGTGCAAGGCCCTAAATAAAATATCTTCTTTTCTAGAAAGAATTTAGATTGGTTTGAACTACTTGGAAATAACATGCAGATTGATCAGATTGTAAAAATCTCTTCACATAGAATTCTCGACTTCATTAGAGGAGAGGAAATGAACTTAGATGCTCCATGTTCTTTCACGCGGGTACAAAATAAATGTCGAGGCTCAAGGTCTTCTGCTTCCTTGCAATGTGAAGTTTATGTTTTTTATATATGCATTGTTTAGATGTTGGTATTAACATGCTCGATCATTTTTTAATATGTATTTACCTTTCAAACATTTTTATGCAACTATGCTTATTCATATGGCCCCGAGGATAGAAGAGGACAAAATGGAATGAAACGAAGATCCTCATTTGCAAAAAAGAGGGTTTCTAATGTCATTTCATTGTAAAAGTTATGGATCAAATCCCCGACATATTGATAATAACATATACCATGTATGCGCATGAAGATAGCCAAGGATGGTCTTGTCATGGCCAACATGACACTTCGAGTGATGCTAGGTCCCTGCATCAACCAAAGTTATCAAGGGACATGGTTTCTTATGTAGAGATTTGTTTCTTCTTTGAAGTGTCGATTGACTCGGATTGTAAAAATGTAAATAAATATGTTGACATGAATGCCACAACTCGAGATAGGGATTTGTTTTTGTGCAGGAAATATGTTAACATCTATAATCGTCTAATGAAATAAAAGTTTCAGTTGCATAAGAAGGATGAAATGAGTGTGAAACTTTGGTATTAAAAACACCAAGATGATTTTTTCTTTTATCAAAAGCCCAATGGTGGAGAGATCCGTTTTATTGTTGGAATTAAAACAAAGTGGATGTTGGAGACCATGGTTAAGCTATCAAATAATCTCTTAATAGCCATGAATTCAACTTTCAACATAGATAAATATGGGGTGAGTGTATTAAGAATGATTGATCTAGAACAATAATTTGATTTGTAGTGATTGATAATGATTAATGAACTAAAGTCGACTTTATATGTTTTTTGAATGTGATAGTATCGGTCGTACACACTCATGGTGTTTGATGAGAAACAAAGTGGGGTGACAATTGCATGGTTCATGGCATCACATAATACATCACATGACATTTCAATATGGTTGGAGAACCTCATGCATAGGCATCACCAAGTTGATTATAATTGAAAAGTTAATGCCTTCATGGTTGATGATGCATTGGCTGAAATCAGTGTTTTAAGATAACTTCGATCATTTTATTTTATAGTACAACTTGTATTTATTCTAAAAAGAACGTGCTTGAAATGAATTGAAGTGGTAGGAGAATCAAAAGGTGCAACATTATCTTGTGTGTTTGGCACGTATGTAGTGTATGGCTAAAAAATGTCAATTGAATGGCCAATAGTTTAGAAATAGAAAAAGAGATATTTAGGGATTTGGGTTTGATTATGAGAGGTTGTTCTAGTGATAAAGTGAACATTGCAATTAATGTGTTATTCAACAAATTTGCTAACGAGGATATGTTATTAGGCTATTTCCACAAGAATTGGGCTGTCAGTGACAAGATTTGTAAGTTCACATACTCTTTCTTACATTTCTCTTTTTGGTTTTCATACGGACAAAATGTCTTCACTAACCCAAATTTTTTGTAATTAGGGATATGGGTAAAAGGATGTTGGGATTTTCCCCATGCAAATTAGGAGACAAACAATGTCATGGAGTCATATCATTGTTACCTAGAGACAAATTTTCTATCTGATAGAAGAAGAAATGTGCTCATAGGATGGATTGGTTGATATATATTTTTCTAACAAATGTTGAACCCTATTTTCAGTTTAAGGAAATTATTAAAAAGGAAGGATATTTGAATAATTACAAGAAAGAGAAATAGTTTGAATCATCAATGGAAAAGGAAAAAAGAATTCTATAGAGTGATTTCAACCCTCATGGGAGAATGTCTCATGCTTTTTTGGTGAGGAGTCAATCTAAACCTAATAAGAAATATCTTGTCACTTGTCATCGCACAAATTTCATAACTTGTGATTCCCATGGTCTATTCATGACAACATTTGCAAGCATGCCATAAAAGTGGGCTGGTTGTTTTATCATTCAATGGATTCAAACCCATTATTAAATCATCACACTAGAACTTATTCAATGGCTTTAAAGCCATAAAAGAGGAGTTATTTAGCTATTTAGACCTGCTTCGAAACAATCCTCTTGATACTTTGACCAAGATTGAATAGTTGATTTGTTTGGTTAAAAAAATATTGGATGATGCCAACAATCTTCATATTATGGATTATGACTTCATGTGTGGGTTGGGTGCTTTTGAGTCATCTTTGAAGAGGAAGAAGAGTTTCCTAGGCCCAAAAAAGGGAATAAAAACAAGAAAATAAAATGCAAGATTGGAAATTGATTTGAATATTGTTGTAGATGAAGATGAACCATTTGAGTTTAAACAACTCAACAGGCGAGGCCACCCTTGCTCCAACAATGCATGATTTTCCAGGTTTGTTGTGATATTTTTGTTTTCAGTTTGTTTTTAATATTTATTAGTGTATTACATGTATTATTTTTGTGTTGAATATGTTCATTTATGTTAGATAGGTGGTGACGCTATATCTGCTAATTTGGGAAATTTTCCTCAATTGTCAAATAGGCCAATAAATAACTCCATGCATCTACATTTAGTTTTTCAATACATTGATTGTTTAGTATGTTATGGAAGATGACACTAAGACTAAGACTAGATTATGATGATGTATACGTGAAATCTAGATTAGGGGTAAAACTTTGCTCGAAAATAAAAGTGCTCAGAATCCATCAAACCCTGAACAACCACATCCGTCTAGGCGATACGGTCCCAACACAAGTCATTTCAATCAAAATAGTTGTATGAGGAAGATAGAGACTTTTGTTCGCTTTGCCAAACAGAGGAATTTTGCGACAACAAAAAAAAGTACACACTGCACAGTCAGAAGTCTGTATTGTGGACATGGTAGGCGACTGTGCAGGTCAAAGTTTGGTCAATGGCCAATGAATTACATCAAGTGGCTCTTTCTGATTGGTTGACAATCTGGTGAGTTGGCATTTTTCATTGGACAGGGAAGGACCAATGAGAACGTGACACACGAAAATCCTAGAGGCCGCCACGTGTCCCTCACCAAAGGCCTGGAAAAATCGGTGTGCAGTGTAAAATTTTGTTTGCAGGTTAGTGGAGTTGAACCCGCGACCTCGCTCGCATAAGCCCCACAGCTTACCACTATACCACAATATGCTTCTTAACAAGTATGGGGCGCAAGTTGTATTTAAAATTTAAGTTGTTGTCAGATTGGGAGATAACCACCGAGTAACCACCAACATGTGACCAATACCGATGCCAAGAGCCAGCATTAAATACTAATTGTTAACTGTGCGGATTAAATGGAGTTTATTGGTAATTAGAACATGTTTATCCACTAATTAAGTGTTTATGCTAATCGCACCATTAATGCACTAAGTGGAGTTATATTAATTAACCCATGATGAAACATTAATTAATTTCAGTTTAACTTGGGGGTAGTTTTGGCAGGTCCGATAAATTCGGCATAACTCCAAATTTGGTAGAGTTAACTGGAGTTTCTCCAGTTTTGGTGGAGTTTTCCTAGGAAAAACTAAAGAGACCATAACTTCTTCAATTTTCGACCAATTTTGGCTCAAAAAGAGTCATTCCTGTATGATTTGGATGCTATGAACACAATAGAACATGTTGCATAGGTAGAAAGGCACTTTTATATGTGATTTTTCTACGTTGAAATTTAAGGAAGCCTAGGGCCACAAGGAGAGGAGGTCAAACCTAGATTAGCTGAAGTCCAATTGCAGAGCTTGGATAGTCATTTTTGGGGTTTTTAGGACTTCTGAATCCAATGGAGTAGGTTGCAAAGACATTGGAGCACTACAAGTGCATGTAATCAAATAATTGATCATTAATCCAAAGAAGGCCTAGCCATTGAAGCAGGTCCAAGGAGATGTAGCCTAGGAGGGTGAACTCCTTCATCAACTTTGTGTTATGAGTTTGTTGTGTTTTACTTCCCAGCAATTTACTTGTTGTATATGTGTTTTAAACAACTAATTAAACTCATAAATTGCTCATAAAAGACACATAACACTTGACACATAATTCCTCACAATTTGGTTACTTTGAGATGATCCTAAACACACATTTTTAATATTGATGAGGGAGATTGCATAGCATTAACAAGTTTGCCCAACATTCAGATCATGTTGGTATCAGAGCACTGTTTTTCCCATTTAACCATGAAATGGTTTGCCAAGGTTAGGTAGAAAATTAGTTATTGGTTTTGTATATGTGCAAGGAGAAAATTAACTGTGTCCAAGTTTATGTGTGTAAGCTGAATAAGGGAGATGCTTCTTTGTTGAGAAAATTTTTTAATCTTTGTGAAGCTTTTCGATGCATTACAAGTGTGATAGCAGCTTCAACAAGTGATGTTTCTAACCCATCTTCCTTAGCAAGACCCTTTGATGAAGATATGTTGCAAGAGCTTATCATCATGGGAGATATGGTGCAAGAGCTATATGAAGATAGGAAGGAGAACACCATACTTCAAGAGGAGTTGATGGCCATGAAGGAGGAGAAGCAAGAGCTTCTTGAAAAAATGCATGAGATGGATATTCAACTCCATGATGCCAAGGAAACCCTAGCCAAGTATGTGCATGAAAATGAGGTATGCAATTCAATTTTATCTTCAATTTCCTCTCAAAATGAATGTTTTGGTGCTTTTGAATGAAACACTAGAGGAATAGGGTTCAAATTATTGATGAAGATGGGATATGAATGTAAAGGGTTAGGAAAACATGTACAAGGCATAGTTGAGCCAATTTTTGTTGAGGAAAGGCCTAGGTATTTGGGTCTTGGTTGTGAACAACATGATGGAGAATGCTCCAAAGCCAAGGAGGCACATGAAGGTGTTCCAAGAAGGACTTTCATTACATGTTCATTACCTAAAGTTTGTGAAGTTTGTGTTCATGAGGAATGCAAAATTTTTATACCCACTTTGCAAGAAGATTCTCATAAGCATGCAACTAGTGGAAATGAAAAACAAAAGGATGTTGAAATCTCTAAGGTCATCGAAACCCTTGTTGGTATTCCAAAGAGAGCCACTACCTCATCAAATCCACCTCCTCAAGAAGGTGAGAAAGGTGAATGTGCAAGGTATAAATCTTCCTTTAATCAAGTTTCTTTTGATTACGATAAACATGGTAAATATTCACATAAGATTTGGAGAAAATTTATGTGTTCTTTTTGTGATTTGAATAACCATACTGTTTCGAGGCATTGGAAGAGGATAGCCATACACAGAAAACTTTCAAAACAAAAGAGACATAAAGCTAAAGGTCGATTGGATAATGGAAACCATATTGAAAAGAAGATGCAATTATTTTGCACTCATTGCCATAAGCAGGGTCATCTTGTAGACAAGTGTTGGACTTTGCATCCAACAAGTCATCCACGACATTTGAAGAAGGTGGAGAGAGATTTTGGCAAGAATGGAAAATAGGATTCCATAATTGATGTGGGTCAGGATGATACAAATGATGAAGTTCCACTGAAAGAACCGCCATTGAAATGGTTTGGAAAGAGATGGTTAGATTTCTTAACCAATTAAGGCCTTTCATTTATTTTGATAATTGATGCAAATCTTGCCTTATTGATGCATTTCCTTGTTATTTGGATGCATTTCTTTTCTCTTGAAAGTGTGTTGCATATTGCATGAAGCAAGATGTTAGAAAAGTAGATTTATGTTGACTCACTTAGATGCGGCAAACATGGAAATTTGCAACTACAAATTTGCATGCATGTTGCATTCTTGAACTTACATTTTTACGCCGGAAAGGTGTTTGAAAGTGGAGTATGTTGACTCACTTTATTGCAGCAAATTTCATCATTTCAGCTCTTTAAGTACCTATACATACCAATGGTATTCTTGTACTTGTGATTGTACTTGTGAGAGAGTTGAGAATTGTTATACATGCATGAGGTTTTTTGTGTGTGAATAGGGGAATTTTTAATAGTTTCATTGTGCTTGAACATGCATGAGTGATTGACTTGTGTTGGTTGATTGGTTTGTTAACATGTATGCTGTCAACTTGAGAATGTTGATCATTTGCACATGCATGAGTGTCGGCTTGTGTGGTCGATTGATTGTTACATGCATGTTATATCAACTTGGGAGAGTTGATTTTGTCTCCAAAGATGAAAGGGAGATGTGAAAAAATGTTTCATGAGAATGTGGAATTCTTGTTGTAAATCGTCAACTTGTTGTACATGCTTTTGTTTGATGTGAAAGTCAGTTGTTTGAAGAAGCATTTTTTTCGACTTGTGTTTATTCGATGGTTTATACACCAAGATGTAAGAGTACATGGCGATGTTCAGATGATGTGACATTTGTTTCTTTGAAGAAAAAAAAGGAAGAGGCCGTCAAGTTATATTCTTGCATGAGTGTTTTTCAAGGTTAATGGTGTTTCTTGTGACAAGATGTCGCAGGATTTTAGAAGTTCCATGCTTGAGAAAGAGGCTCATGATTAGCCTTCATTCTCAAATCATGACATGAGTAGCATGTTAATACTGGAGGATGATGGAATCAAGAAGCGAAAGTGGACAAAAATGCCAAAACATTTTGCAGCCCTTGTAAAATATCAAATGGTCTACAATTTGATTTGATGTGTTGAGGTCAAGAAGCGAAAGATATGGCGAATGCATTCTTCTAGATGTGGAATTTGGAACCGTGGAGGTAAAAGGATGGTCATTTATTTTATTTCTATTACTGATATTGGAACTCATTGTTGTAGTTCACTTAGATGGTCTTAACTTGGAAAATTGGTTTCCAAGGAGAAGCTTGCATTGAATGCATGTCTTGCAAAGGAGGAACATGATTCTTAGTGGGAAGGCCACCAGTCAGCTTTCCAAGCACCGAGGGATCGCTTTGGTACAGTAGGGTGTTTAATCAACAAGAAGCCAGCAAGTGTTGGATTGGGTCAACAGCAAAAGGAGAACATTGGTTGGAGTGCTAAGCCATTTGCAAGGCAAGGCATGTCAATGAACCCAAGTGGTTGTCATGGAGATTTTTCCAAGTAGAATCAATTGATAGAACTTGGGAAGGAGAAGAGTATTAAGCTCTCATCAGCTAACCAACTTTTGTGGGTCCAAAAGCTTATAATTGGGAAGGAGTGATCGAAATCTGGATTAGGGCCAAAAAGTTTCTCAAAAATAAAAGTGCTAGGAATCGATCAAAACCTGAACGGCCGCATCTTGCACGGCAATATGATCCAAACGCAATTTGTTTCACTCAAAGCAGAGTTCGTATGAGGAAGATATGAACTTTTGTTCGCTTTGCCAAACAGTGGAATTTTGCACACCAAAAAAAGGTATAGTCATTGCACAGTCAACAGTCCGTACTAATGACGTGGTGGGTGACTATGCAGGCCAAATTTTGGTCAATGGCCAATGAGGTCATGCCAAGTGGCACTTTTTGATTGGTTGACAGTTTGGTGAGTTGGTGTTTTTTTCATTAGACGGGGAAGGACCAATGAGAAGGTGACACGTGGCAAGCCTAGAGGTCGCCATGTGTCCCTCCCCAAAGGCCTGGTAGAATCGGCGCACATTGCAAAATTTTGTTTACAGGTCGGCGTAGTTGAACCCGCAACCTCGCCCGCATAAGCCCCATAGCTTACTGCCATACCACAACATGCTTCTTAACAAGTATGGGGCACAAGTTGCATTTAAAATTTAAGTCGTTGGCGGATTGGGAGGTAACCACCAACATGTGACCAACACCGATGCTAAGAGCCAACATTAAATGCTAATTAATAAGCACGCAGATTAAATGGAGTTTAATGGTAATTAAAAATGTTTATCCACTAATTAAGCGCTTATGCTAACCGCACGCCATTAACGCGCTAAGTGGAGTTTATATTAATTAACCCATGATTTACCATTAATTAATTTCAGTTTAACTTGGTGGTAGTTTTGGCGGGTCTAATAAATTTGGCATAACTCCAAAATTGGCGAAGTTAACTAGAGTTCTCTAGTTTTCGTGGAGTTTTTCTAGGGAAAACTGAAGAGACCATAACTTCTTCAATTTTCGACCAATTTTGGCTCAAAAAGAGTGATTACTAGATGATTTGGATGCTCTAAACACAATGGAATAGGTTGTAGAGGAAGAAAGGCACTTCTGTACATGATTTTTCTATGTTGAAGTTTAAGGAAGCCTAGGGCCACTAGGAGAGGAGGTCAAGCCTAGATCAGCTGAAGTCCATTTGCAGAGCTTGCATAGCCATTTTTGGGTCTTTTGGATCCAATGGAGTAGGTTGAAAATCCATTGGAGCATTGTAGGTGCATGCAATTATAGAATTAACCATTAATCCAAAAAGGGCTTAGCCATTGAAGCAAGTTAAAGGAGATGTAGCTCAGGAGGGGTGAACTCCTTTATTAGCTTTGTGTTATGAGTTTGTTGTGTTTTAATTCTCTGCAATTTACTTGTTGTATATGTGTTTTAAACACCAAATTAAAATCATAAATTTCTCATAAAAGGCACATAACACTTGACACATAATTCCTCACAATTTTGTTAATTTGAGATGATCCTAAACACACATTTTTAATATTGATGAGGGAGCTTGCATAATGTTATCAAGTTTTCCCAACATTAAGATAAATACGACTAAGACTAAGATATTAGATGATGTATTCAACTAAGACTAAGACTAGCACTAAGACATTTGATGATACTGCATTCTTCATATTATTCATTAGATGATGTATACAACTAAGACTAGCACAAACACATTAGTAAATGTGGTTGATATACACAGATAGGTGTCAAATATTTTCCTCATAAACATATTTAAGATTGGATACAATTCTAATGAACCTATTACTTCAGAATTTCAATCAAATCTTCCATATCATGAAAAATGAACAACTCCAATATAGAATGTACCAAAACCCTAATTTTAAACCTTGGATGGCTCCCAAACTCTATAAAATTTGAACCAAACAAAGTTGATGCCAACAATTTTTCATAAGAAACACTGAAATGCTACAGGTGTAGATCTAAGGGTAAGTGCATTGAAACCTGCATTGTAGATGTGGTTGCATGCTACTGCCTACATTGAGATCCTCATAGGATAACCATGAATATAAAAGCCCGGACAATATATCAAAAAAATTTATAAAATTTTTAATCGGTAGTAGTAAGGAAAATAGAATATAGACACAACAATACATGTCACTTCAATCTGACATATATCTTAGCTAGATGTGGATTTGCATAGCCTACAAAACCTAAAGAATGGATGATTTATATTATAACCTAAAACCCCAAAGAAAGTGATTTATTATATCTAATATATCTAAGTATATATAATTATTAACATTTTTCAGAAATAAAATACCTGAAAAATAAATTTAAAGATGAAAGAAATTAAAGGATTTATGACCTAATATTTCTAGGTAACAGACATGAAATCTAAATTGAAATGAAGGTAACATAAATGTAACAAAATTTTCGGTCACAAAATTTAACCTAAGAGAAGCAAAAAGGAAAACATGTAAAACATGATTTTACCAGTATTTGGTAATTGCTAATTTCTAATGGTGATATATTACATGATAATAATATATATCACAACAACAAAGTTTCTACGTCTACAGACTATGAGTTGTCGCAACATTGGAAATGAGTGTGAGAAACGGTGAGCTAGTGAGTGTGAGCAACAGTGAGGGAGTGAATGTCAGCAATGGTGAGCTAGTGAAGGTTAGTAACAACATATCAGTTAGTCTGAACTGGGAGTGAAGAGGGACATTCATGAATGTTGTTAATACTATAGTCACAATTTCTTTTTTCATCATCATGAAGATACCTTGCTTTTTCCCGAATTTTCATTCCAACATGCAATCTCTTCTTTCTTTTTCAGGTTATATGACTTTTTACATGTCCTTGTTGGCATCCAAATAATTGGATAATGAAAATTAAGACCGATATAATTATTCCCACATTCTTCCATACAATAAATAAATTTAGAAACCCTTGTTAAAGTTATCTTTAAGTTATGGTGGTCAAAGGGATCTCTATCTTGGTTTTCTCCTACGGCATCCCACCTTGGTTTACATCATATTTTTTCATGAGTCTTCAATGTTTCAATCTGGTCTGTGCAATATGAAATGGCCTACTAGCTCTTGCTGGTGATAATCTTTTCATTCTCTGAGGAATTTTCCAACATTTGTTTTTCTTGTATCACCTATAGAGGTATTTTATATTCTCCTCTAACCCATAGATTGTTATCGATATTTACTCAATGAATGTAAATTTCTAACGACCAATTGGCCTGATTTCTCAAATAAGATACAAAGAATATCAACTGGACATCCCCTACGTAAGGGTTGCGATTGCATATTTTGTTAAAAGGTAACATAAAACCTTGTTGGTACAATTCACAAAGCAAGTCTTTTTCTTGATTTATACAGTCCCTGTACGCTTCTACAAATTCATCTGAGGTATCAACCTGTAAAGGCTTATTGGTGATGATAGCATTCTTTTTGCACATCAGAAATTTTTACATCAAGTACATGTTGCAATTGGTTGAAGGATCCCTATAACTAACTATCGAATGCATTAACTGTCTGAGTTGTATCTTCTCATACTCCATCATGGCCACATTCGTTTGCAGCTCAACCATTGTAATTTTTATGTTCTCCTTTAAATTTGATTATATATTATTCCCAGCTCTCACAAAGGTCACAAATTACATTTTCATGCTCTCGCAAAGATATTGTTATCACCAAAAAATTGATCATCTAGCCTAATTTACTAGATGGATTGAAGTACACCATGTAAAGCCAATTTTACCATAGTAAAATTGCTTTCACTATGAGAAATTACTTAATAAACCACCTTTGTTAAGTAATTTATAGTTAAACCCATGAAAAATAATTAAATAAATTACTATTTATTTGATTTTCTTCTAGGAATAATTAATTTAACCATTGTTTTATTATTATTCCTTGTCATATTTGACCCAATCATGAAAATGAACAGATAAATAATTAATTATCTTATTTTACTACAAGAATAATTAATTAATCACTAATTAATTATTATTGTTTGTCAAATTTGACTAAATCACTTAGGAATAATTAAATAAATCCTTATTTGTTTATTATTCCTTAACTAATTCCTTGAGATGATAGATAAATCATTTAGTTATTTATTATTTCTAAATAAAAGTTTAAATACATTTTCCATCCTAACCAAATATAATAAAATATTCCAAGTTGTTATTCCAAGAATGAGATCAATAATATTTTATTATTGCTCTTTATTCGAGGATAACTCAATATTTTGTTATAAATAGAAGGGTTTTTCATTCATTATTCAATTTTGATTATTTTCATTGTTGCACTCAATGTTGTAACTCTGATTATTTTCATTGTCACACACCATATTTTTGTTGGGTTTATGCATTATAGAGGAGAGAGACTCTACAAAAGCTGAAGACGTTTGAGGATAGCCAAGAACCCATCCCATAGAGGGGGATTGGTAACATTTATCTGTTCTTTTCACATGTGTTACTATAAAATTATTCTTTACATATATAGTTTCCATTGGATGATTGGAGTTATTTTATTTCTTTTTGTTGTTTAACTATGATTGTAGCATAAATCCAGACTTTGGCAGGTTTTGTTTCTATTAGTTGCTACAGATCTACAATGTTTAACAACCATTTATATTGTTGATGTTGTTTGTCATCCACAATCTTAAGTGGGTTCTTTTCATACATCTTTGAGAAGAAAACACTATAACAAATTGGCCACTCCGCTGGGGAATAATTCTGATTCAGAAACCTGGGTCTCCAAAATTGGCAACTCTATTGGGTTTTATACTTCAAATCCAGAAAATTGGGTGACCTTCAGTTTTCAGCTTAGGGTTTCTTCTTTTTCAATTCTCTTAATGTTTCCTAGTTTTTTAGCCCTAGATGTCATAAATTTCTGACTTCTACAACCTTTCTGGTCATTTCCGCAGGTCACAGGAACCAGCGACGACAAAGGCAACACTCTTTTTTTCCAAAATTTGTAGACCAGGATCCTTGAAATAGAAATCACAGTTTCCAACCCAAAAGGTGTGATTTGGGCTTTAGAACACAGCTTTCAGCCCAAAAGGTGCTATTTCAGCAAAAAAATAGGTCAGAGCCTGCGATTTTCAGGTTTTTCTTAGATCTGTTTCTGGGTTTTGCTGAGAGCTATCTGCTGGGTGTATGATCTCTACCTCACCTTGATCAGGCCCTGATCCACTTTGATTTACTCGTCAAAGTCGAATTTAGCCTCCCTAAGGGCTTCTAGTACACTTCCACCTTTCTAGGAGGAGTTTAGCTGAGTGCAAAGTCTAAGTTTCTACAGCACCTTCAACCACATTTTCCAGATCTGTAACCTTTTGTTTCATATATGATAATATAGGTTGCTACCATCCATAGTTTCACATTTAAACTTGTTTGGTCATTCCCTTAGGGTCTTGTCGATTTCCCTAGGTGTTTCACCCATCTCCCTATCTTTTTGCAGCGATCTTCCCCTCTGGTTTTTTGTTGTTGTTGCACCACTTTCCAGTAGCTTAGAGTCACTTGATCCCAGTCACACCAAAATTCAAATCTCTTGACCATTTCAGTGTATTTCCCATCAGTTTAGCCACCAAGTTGTACAGTGTTTGCAAACCCAATTTGGCTGGGGTTTAGTTAATTGTTTTGTCGTTCATTTTTTGTTATTTATTTCAATTTATTTTCAGCAAGATTTTTTCCTTTTTACAAAGACGATCTGGGCTTAATCAACTAATACACTTGCACACACAAACACACCTTAAGCGAACGGTGCTTGGTTTACACCAGCAAGCCAAGACTTAACATAATAAGTTTATCTGACTCCGTCAGAGACAAAAGATATATTTTTGATCTCCCTTCACCATTTTCGTGTTCTGTGTGTCCTACCATCATTGCGCCACCAAGGCATGTGTCGCGGAGACTATTAGGCCTTCACCCCAGTTTCCGCTTGGGTGTATTACCCCTCCCTGTTGGGTTCGAGTTCATATCCCTTTGAGTCCCCCTACCGACTCTTCTCCTGGTCCTTTTGATTCCTCATTTGATTCTGAGCCTCCTTCACTGCATATCGTCACCATGTCTAGACCAAAAGCTAGTGCAGGAACCCAAACTGGTGGTGGCTCCAGTACTATACCAGTAGTCACATCAGGCGGAACAGTCTCAGAAACTGTTCCGGCAGCCCCCATGCTCCCCTTTATGGCTGGGTTAAGCCTACTGGATCTTAACCAATTGATAAACAACCCCATACACCACGATGCTAGTTGGCCCTCTATGCTGACTAATCTTCCCTCAGACATCCCAAAGTTTGAGGGTATTGCTGGCAAGCATTCTACCAACCATGTTTGATCCTTCCACATGTGGTGTTCATCCAACTCCATAAATGATGACTCCATTCGTCTTCGGCTCTTCCAATGCACACTCACTGGAGACGCTGCAAAATGGTATGTAGACCAACCCTTCGCCTCTCATTCCATTTTCACGATGCTTGCTAAAGCATTCTTATCATATTTCTAGTTACCTCTCCAGTATGACACTGGCACAAAGCTATTGACCACATTTCGTCAGTCCTCCACTACTCGCCTTTCTGACCATGTTCAAGAGTGGCATTAAAGGAGGAGCATATGTCGTGCCCTGACTTTCGAAGACCGTGTCTATTTAGATTGGTTTCTTAAGAGCCTTTTATTCCCCATCGGGAAAGATGTCACGTCCCATTTTCCTCAGACCGAGGAAGAAGCTCTCCAGACCGCTTTGAGATATTATCTGATTTATGCTCAATCTGGTTATGTCTATACCGTCATTCTAGACCTCCCTCATCCTGGAAGTGGCAATGCACCAGGGACATCTCACGCCATCGATGGTATTGTTGGATCCCTTTCACACTCTTCGCCATATTCTCAACAGATTTATGGCTATTCATAGGGGCACCAGTTCCTCCAACATTTATGCCCCTCCTACTAGCAACATGTTTCCAGGGCCCCAACCCGTCTACCAAATTGTTGCTCCTTCTTATGCACAACCTGGCACTGTGGCCCCTCAAGCATTAGTGCCGTAGCATCCCATGCATCCTCAGCCCAGTAGCCACAACCCCCTCAAGGTCAAGTGTTTGCACAGCAGAGTGCTACCAATCCCAAAAATTTTAAGAGAAAGAATAAGGGGGAGGGTAACAAGGGTAACCAGGGTAATCAAGGTAACTAACCTAACGAATCCCGGGGGAACTAGCTTAACACCAACAACCAACAACAGGGTAGCCAGCCCAAGCAAAACAAGGCTATTCGTATGAACAAGCCTTGTGCATGTTGTGGTGTACATGGGCACTATGCACATGAGTGTCCTCTTTTACCCCAGATGCGCCAAATGTGGGAAGCTCAAGCAGCTTCTAGAGGTCAAAAATCGCCTCAGAATCCTGCGCCCTCTCAACAGGTAGTTCTTATGAATCCCTTCCCTCAGCAAGGATTTGTTGCTTCTCAACCTCAGCTAGGTCAAGCAGCCCATCTCCCCCAACCTTCTGGTCCCGGTGACTACCAAATCCTCATGATGGATTCTGACGAGGTCAGTACCTCTGATCAACAGCCAGCTCCTCATCACTATATTGTTATAATCTCAGCCGAGTCATCTGGATCCACCCACCCTGAAACTCCTTTGTTTGTGGGTGCCTCTCCTATGTTCCCATCAGGAACCGCTCCTCCAGGTCTTAACCATCCAGGAGTTGTTCCACGGGGAAATTTCCCTGCAGGACAGATACCTTTCTTGTTTCCTCCTCTAGGAACCTTTTTTGTCCCTATCATGGCTTTGTTGGTCCTTCCTAACATGACTTTGGGGATCCCAGTATGGTACATTGATCCCCTAGCAAGCACTTCGCCTAGTCAGCTACGACCATATCATGCTTTGACCTCGATTCAATGGATCCCTACGACCCTTGTCACTGCTCTAGTTCCACCGCAACCTTAACAGGAACCCACTCCTATTGCAACATCATCTAGATAGGGGGGCAAAGCTAAGAGGAACGAACCTAAGGACAAGGCTACCCAAGCTTCTCAAACCCCCAAAGCCCCAAAGCTGTCACATCAGTGTGCTTTGTGTGAAGTTGTTGGGCATGCCACCAATAATTGTCCTAAACTTCCTCAACTCAAACCTTCGGTTCATGAAGCGTTCCTTGAGTCCAATATCCCAGAAGTCCATGTTAACTTACCGGGACCACCTAAGTAATTCAAAACGTTGTGCACAGAACACCCTTGTGCCCTGTGTGATCATCATGGTCATTATTCCCATTGTTGCCCTCATCTCAATGAATTTCATGACTACCTTGAAGTGCTTCGCGAATACGAGGACACTCGTAGTGGATCATCTACTCCTCTACCCGTGGATTTTGGTACCACTAGTGAAATAGAACATGGAGACTCTGGCCCCATTATTGTGATCCCTCCCCCCAATGTTGAGATGACAGACACCACAAGCCACATCCTTTACCTGTCGTCATCCTTGAGTTCCTCATAGGAAAACCTTTCTGAGGTTTCTCTGTGCTTTTCTATTGAACCTCCTTCAACAAAATCCTATGTCTCAACATTCGTAGATCCTCCATCTACTAGCCTGTCATCTACCATTCAAGATGATGCATATGTGAACCTTATTTCTCAGGTTGATGCACCAGGTAATGCCGCTGCATCATGTAGTTAGTGTTCCTCCCATCTGCCCATCTCTCAACCTGATAAGGACACCATGGAAGCGATGTCTACCCTTGATTACCCCTACACTTAAGTAAGGGGGCATTTCTTTAGAGGATTTTGAAGGCCATTTCCTTCCTAATTCTCTCGATGCACTCTAGCTCAAGAAATTTTGCTCATAGCACATCCCTTTGATTTTCATGTCTTTATTTATGCCATGAGGTTAGGTGGATTGCATCATCTCATCTGTTGTCTTTTGTACTTTTCAAATGGATCCATCATCCACATCGTATATTGGTCATGCCAACGGTGTGGATTGCTTCTCCCAGAATCTAGCCTTAGCAGCTTGGGCCATTTTTACCCCATTGCATACATTATTCCTTTCAAATGATGTGTGCATTGGGTCTGCCATCAATAATTAGGACGAATATGATGTGGTGATAGGTTTGTTAGCTGATTCCCTTGCTCATTGCATCCTTCATATTCATGTTCGTTTATATTCCTTTCTACATGTCATGCAATTAAATGGTGTGTATCATGTTCATAAACATGTCCTATTTAGAAAATATCTACGAATTAAGTTGTTGGTATGTGAATTTGAAACCATTACTTTCATTCATGTGATTAGAGCCCAAAATCACTATGTAGATACCATTGAAAACAACATTCTAGATTGGCATTTATCACATGTATAGCACAGAAGATAACCAAACCAATGGCAAACCATCATTGTCATATAAAAATGCACAATCTCATTATGTATTATATAAGTGTTTGCAACCCATAGCTCTAAATAAATCCGGTACACCCAAAGCATATTGGGGGGGCACATAAGCCCCCACATCTCCTTTGGAGGATCTCCTGCCAAGTTGGGCCGAGATGCATGAATCCCTTTTTTTCGAGCACTCGAAACACAATGGCACTCCACAAACTCCTCCTGCTAGGGGGGTATCATTCCCACCTTTGCATACCATATCAATATTCCATGCTTGGGGGCATGATGGTTTTCCTCTTCCATCTTAACATAAGTCTCAGCTTAGATCCCATTGGATCTAGGTATGGTCGATTATCCTCCCATTCCTCGGATAGTTTGTTCTACCGCCCTCTCCGACGAGCCATATGCACATCGCATATCGTAAACGTTTGATACCATATCTTCGAATATTTTACTCTATGTCCACATAGTCCCCATGTTTGACTTAGTGGATGAGGATGATTCTTGACTGCCTCTAGTAGTTCATTCTCGTTTTCCTCTTCCCTTAATTCTTCACCAAGAACCATCATTCCAAGAAGCATTAAGGCCATCTTCAGATGAGTAAGGCCACCTACCTGAAAGTCACAGATCTTGATTCCGATGGTCAGTTTGTTTGCTATGATCTCCATAAGATTTAGGGCTTTTTCCTCCTCTCTAAATTCACCATAGCTCACTTAGCAAATGAATCCAAATTGGAGGGAAAACGTCCTTTCATAAAAAAATCCCCAATTTTTCTATCACACATTGCAACTAGACCGTAGCTCACTTTGATGAACCATTAGCACCATCGGAAAGCTCTCACCGAGCTCTATAATGGGTCTTCCTCAGTTTTTGGTGATTTGATACCTCACTAGGAAGACAGTTTTTCAAGAAGGGTCACTTCATCGCCTCTCAAAATCGAATTCCATCATAAAGCAACACTTGTACTTTGAGGTCCACCTCCTCTTAATACTTGTTGTACCATATGTCGACTTTCGTCATGAGTAACCATCATTTACTCATGTTTCAATGGTCCCCACCGGGCCTAGTCCATGTGCAATGTCATCGAGTCAACCTTGTTTAGAGCATCCGCGATGAGTCATCCTTGCATTCTTGGAGTCTCTTTCATGTCCCATTATATCATGTCACAGTATCCCATCCATATTTGCATACCGTTCTTCCTGTGTTTCCCATTTTGACCTCTAGTCATACTGTCCCCATCCTCTCCAGAGTTGAGTCAGTTGCTACCAGGTCAACCATGCACTTTATGCTCTAACAAGGGAAGTTGTTTATTTGTCCCTCAGTCCCACCTTTCCCCATTATCACTAGTGTTAGTCCATCAGTCACATTACTATTTTCCCTTGTGCTTTAGTTGAGGATCCTCGTTGCCTCGTCTATCACATGCCCTATTCTGTCAACATCAACTCATTTATTCCAGAAGAATGACCTAGAGGGCGGTGTATCTTGGTTCTATCTTCCATTCTTGTTCGACGCCTCAAATCGAGCAAAGGGACTCCTTAGTGCCCTTTGACTTAGTCATTTCATGTTCGTGATGCATACACTTGATGGTCCAGTGATGCAGCAGATTGTACCAGTGAGTCCCGGGTGTGTGTGAGATGTTTCAGACCTCATGAGGGGGTGGCCGTCCAGGTATTCCCCCACATTCTCGGATGTATACCTACTATGGTATAGGCTTAGATGCAGTTTCACAAAGTTGATGGCTTCAGTTTGTACAAATCGTAGTGTTCATATCATGCACACCCCCTTCAGATGATCCGTTCAATTTTCCAGAGCCCTTCCATGTTCAACAGGGCTTCTACGGTTGTTCTACCCTCCCTCCCACCCATTTCTTGAGGGAAGGGGATTTGTATCTCATGTACTTAGATATTATTGTATTCAGTCCTGGCTTATGTTTTTACGAGGTGCATTATGTATATGAGACACATTGTATTATTTTTCGGCTTTGTTATGCCAGCATGTCATGTACCTTTTAGCATGTACTTCAGTGCTCAGTTTTATATTTCTAGGTGAACCATTCTTTTTTTACTAAGTTATCTCGACAGGTATGGGTATGCCTCCCTTGCCTCATTGAGGTCCGGTACCACAACATAAAAGGAGACTTACATTAGTCTCGCCCCCTCTGTCCCTATGCTCTTTCAATTTAGCTTCATTGGTCTCTCTCTCTCTCTCTCCCCGACTCCCCTATGTTTTCTAGTGATTGTGTCTTTACAACGTACTTCGGTCATAGGTTTTGCTCCTAACACTCGTACATTGGAGGGAAGTCTTTTATCACCAAAAAATTGATCATCTAGCCTAATTTACTAGATGGATCAAAGTACACCATGTAAAGCCAATTTTACCATAGTAAAATTGCTTTCACTGTGAGAAATTACTTAATAAACCACCTTTGTTAAGTAATTTATAGTTAAACCCATGAAGAATAATTAAATAAATCACTATTTATTTCATTTTCTTCTAGGAATAATTAATTTAACCATTGTTTTATTATTATTCCTTGTCATATTTCACCCAATCACGAAAAATAAACGAATAAATCATTAATTATCTTATTTTTCTACAAGAATAATTAATTAATCACTAATTAATTATTATTGTTTGTCAAATTTGACTAAATCACTTAGGAATAATTAAATAAATCCTTATTTGTTTATTATCCTTAACTAATTCCTTGAGATGATAAATAAATCATTTATTTATTGATTATTTCTAAATAAAAGTTTAAATATTTTTTCCCTCCTAACCAAATATAATAAAATATTCCAAGTGGTTATTCCAAGAATGGGATCAATAATATTTTATTATTGCTCATTATTCAAGGATAACTCAATATTTTGTTATAAATAGAAGGGTTTTCCATTCATTATTCACTTTTGATTATTTACATTGTTGCACTCAGTGTTGTAGCTCTGATTATTTTCATTGTCGCACACCATATTTTTGTTGGGTTTATGTATTATAGAGGAGAGAGACTCTACAGAAGATGAAGACATTTGAGGATAGCCAAGAACCCATCCCATAGAGGGGGACTAGTAACATTTATCTGTTCTCTTCACATGTGTTATTATAAAATTATTCTTTACATATCTAGTTTCCATTGGATGATTGGAGTTATTACTCTATCTTTTTGCTCTTTAACTATGATTGTAGCATAGATCCGAACTTTGGCAGGTTTTGTTTCTATTAGTTGTTGCAGATCTTGTAGAAAATTTGATGTCAGTTAACCTGATAATCCAATATAAATTAAAGAAGAATACTATAACAGACTTCTACTATCAATTTGCAGAAGCTTAAATATTGAGTTGAACAATATAACCAACAGAAGAAGAATCAATCACACAATACACATGAAAATACTTTGGGTAAATCCTCAGCTAAAAAACCCCACACTATTGTATTATCATACAGGTGGAAATACATAGGAACTATACAAAGCCTTAGCTCTCACAGCTAGCCAGCTCTTAGTACAATCCTCACAGATGCTCACAGGCAATCTTGGCTGCTCTCCAGCCTTCCTCTCTGCCCTCCAAGCTCCTATTTGCTTGCGCTGTTCCTAGTGGATGATCTTCCTTCAACCAAGTGGATGACCTCCTCCAAAATTGCGCAATCCTCAAGGAATAATTCCTTGACTGCATGCATGAGTTTTCTTTATAAGAAAACACATGCAACTGATAGTACACTGTCCTTGACATTAATCTCAACTGGGTCTTTCTCAGAATAGACATGCATGAGTTTCTGATGAGGGAATATTTAGTTAACTGGAGTAGCACTAGTTGAGTGCATGCATGCATCAACTGACTATTAACTCTCTATTAGTTCCTCAAACAATTTGGAACTAATTTAACTGGACTTAACTCAGTAAACTGAGTTAACTAATTGCAACTCAAATATAAATCAATCTTATCTCCTTATTTAAGGAATAACTCTTGCATGACTTTAGAAAGACTTCTAATTTGAATTTCTCCAACTAATTAATTTGAAACAAGTTAATTAATTATTTCCAAGTAGCTGTTAAGACTAAATTCGATTTTAATTCACAATTTAATTCAAGGAAAAATTAAATTGGAATATTCTTGTTGCCATATTTCAACACTCCCTCTCAACAAGAAAGGGATTATCTGCCACCCCGATCCTGTCTCTATGGAACTCGAATTTACACTTTGACAATGCCTTTGTCAAAATGTCAACATCTTGCTCCTCTGTCGAAATATACTGCAACAACATGATTGTCTCAACTTATGAAAAGCCACGATCAAAAAATCTTGCCTTATGCTTCTCCACACTACCATCAGCAGCTTGCTTTACCTTGTAAAGCCAACGGGAACTCACAACTAACTTGTTCTCCGGTCTCGAAACCCCCTCCCAAACACTGTTACGAACTATGGAGTCATACTTCTCCACCATAGCATCAACCCAAATCGGCTGCTGCACTACTTTCTCAAAGGAAGATGGCTCAATCTCAACACATTCCCCAGCAAAGGCCATGTATCCAGTGTACCTCTCAGGTGACGTCCTCTATTTGCGTTGAGAAAATGGTGCTCCCACATTCTCTCTCGCATCCTTCAACAATCTATCAGCTTCTCTTGTGCGCTTTTGTACATCTCTGGAAGACTCTGCTTGAGTGGATGTATCCACTTTTGGAACCTCTGCATGCGACTGCTCCGCATTAGTCTGAGGCTCCTCCTTAGGAACCAACAATTCCTCCACAACTTGTAGTTGGAGCTCCTTCTCAAGGGAAACTCGCATGGCCATTTTCTCATCAAACTTGAGATCTATCCAAACCACTGTCCTCCAACTAGTAGGCAAGCACATCGGATAGTTGTGAGGTGTATCAATGTACCCCACAAGTATCCCCAACTCTACTGTCGGCTCAAGCTTCTTCTGTGCATCTTTTGTCACATGGAAATATACTGATGAGCCAAATATCCTGAAGTGACCCACATCTGGTCTCTTACTGGAGAAAGCTTCCTCTGGTGTCTTCATCCCCAATATGCGATGCGGGCTTCTATTCTGCAAATAGACCGTTGTGTTGCATGCCTCAGCCCACAAGTGAAGTGGTAGGCCTTGGTCATGCAACATTGCTTGTGTTATCCCTACAATAGTTCTGTTCTTCCTCTCGGCCATCCCATTCTGCTGTGGGTTATGAGGTGCTGTCAACTCTCGTTTAATTCCTTCCACTGCACAAAAGTCCTTAAACTCTTGAGAGACATATTCTCCACCATTGTCACTTCTCAAGGCCTTGATCTTCTTCCCTGACTCTTTCTCGACCAAATATTTGAACTCACAAAACTTTGTGAAGGTTTGGTCCTTCTTCTGCATGAAATAAATCTAGCATTTACGAGAATAATCATCAATGAAAATAACATAATACCTTTGCTTCGCTGTGGATGCCGTCGAGAATGGTCCATACACATCAGTATGAACTCGCATTAAGATAGCCTCTGCTCGACTATCTCGATCATGAAAGGAAGACTTGGTGTACTTTCCCAAGGTACAACCTTTGCATGTGTCAACTTGCGCAAGTTTACCTTTGGGAAGTCATGTAGATATTTGTTGCATTATCTTCAAAGCCCCATGATGTAAATGGCCCAACCGCCTATCCACAACTCACCAATGTCTTGGCTTTGCACCAATTCTCCTTTCATACTCAATGCTGCACAGTCATCTACCTCTCTTTTATAGAGATTGTTCATCCGAATCCCTATCCTATTGGTCTAACCCATGGTTATGTGTCTTAGGAACGACTTTCATTTACTAAAGACAACATTGTAGCCTTTTTCCTCCAACATCATGACCAATACTAAGTTCTTCTTCAATCTAGGCACATACTTCACATCTGTCAAGGCGATAAGAGCTCCATGCTCCCTCTGAAAAGCAACCATGCCCACTCCTAATACACCATACCTTTCATCGTCACCCATCTCTATGCGCATCTTGAGGTCTTTCTCCTCCAAGGCACTAAATAAATTTTTATCACCGGCCATGTGGAATGAGGCTCCACTATCAAGATACCAAACACAACCCATCATCGATAACACCATGCATGCGATGAGGGTAAAGTCCATTTCGAATTGAGAGGCTAATGCCTCACCTTTCGATCCTTCCGAGGATCCCCTCTTGGAATTCTTCGAAGGGAAATTAGTTGCATACTGTCCCATCTCGTGACAATTAAAGCATCTTACTTTAGACTTGTCACCCTTCTTCCCTCCATGAGAAGAATTCAATTTTGAATGGGAAGCCTTCCCCTTACCTTTCCTTGCCTTACTTGCTAAGGCCATATTTTCTTTATAATCATCCTTCGATGAAGAAACCTCTCATGTGCTCCTCTTGATCTCCTCCTATATAATATTCAACCACAGTCGTTCCCAATTCGACAGTTTCTCCCTTCCATTCACAGAGTCTTGGTAGCTATTCCAACTATTTGGAAGGCCAAGGAGAGCGAGGCTCACCATATCATCATCGGTAGTAGTTATTCCCACACTTCCAATCTCATCTCTACATGTGGTGAGCTTGTTCATAAATGTGGAAATAGTATCACCCTTCTCCATCTTGATTCTTCGAAGCTTATCCTTGAGCGCCAATTTCCTCTGGTCGCTACTGTTCTGGTAGAGGTCCTTCAATGTCTTCCACATTGAAAATGGAGTATCCTTCCCATGGAGACTCGAGACAATATGGTCTCGAACTCCCTCAAGGATGATCTGTCTAGCCTTCGCCACACACTTCTTCCACTCAACCAACTCTTGTGCATTAGTTGAAGCTGGCTTTGGGATTTCTTGATCAATGAAATCCTTCAATCCATTGTCTTCTAACACAACCTCCATTCTATCTTTCCATGCTATGTAATTCGAGCTACCTTCCAAGGCATACTTGAGTCTCAAGCCATAGAATGCCATTGGCCAACCTTGAAGTATGATATGAATTCAATTTGCACTTGCAACCCCAAACTTCAAACTTTGAATTCTCTTCTCAGTGTACTATTCACAACTCTGATACCATGTAGAAATTTCTACAAACTCACTCTGATACCATGTACAAAATCTGATGTAGGTTAACCCGATAATGAAATATAAATCAAAGCAGAATACTATAACCTAGTTCTACTATCAATTTGCGGAAGCTTAAAGATCGAGCTAAATAATATAACCGGAGGAAGAAGAATCAATCACACAATACACATGAAAATAATTTGGGGAAATCCTCAGCTAAAAAAACCCACACTAATGTATCATCATACAGGTGGAAATACATAGGAATTATACAAAGCTTTAGCTCTCATAGCTAGCCAGCTCTCAGTACAATCCTCACAGATGCTCACAGGCAATCTTGGTTGCTCTCTAGACTTCCTCTCTGCCCTCCAAGCTCCTATTTCCTTGCGTTGTTCCTAGCGGATGATCTTCCTTCAACCAAGTGGATGACCTCCTCCAAAACTATATAATCCTCAAGGAATAATTCCTTGATTACATGCATGAGTTTTCTTTATAAGAAAACACGTGCAATTGATAGTACACTATCCTTGACAATAATCTCAACTAGGTCTTTCTCAGAATAGACATGCATGAGTTTCTGATGAGGGAATCTTCAGTTAACTGGAGTAGCACTAGTTGAGTGCATGCATGTATCAGCTGACTATTAACTCTCTATTAGTTCCTCAAACAGTTTGGAACTAATTTAACTAGACTTAACTCAATAAACTGAGTTAACTAATTACAATTCAAATATAACTCAATCTTATCTCCTTAATTTAAGGGATAACTCTTGCATGACTTCAGAAAGACTTCTAACTTGAATTTCTCCAACTAATTAATTTGAAACAAATAATTAATTACTTTCAAGTAACTGTTAAGACTAAATTTGATTTTAATTCACAATTTAATTCAAGGACAAATTAAATTGGAATATTCTTGTTGCCATATTTCAATAGATCTACAATGTTTAGCATCCATTTATATTGTTGAGATTCTTTGTCATCCACAATCTTAGGTGGGTTCTTTTCGTACATCTTTGAGAGGAAAACACTACAACGTATATTACTTTTCCCTCATATGAGGGTATCCACAGGACTACATATATACTTATAGCTATTTCATCCTCTATGATTGGATTTACCATTTATACAATACAAATGACCCTTTCTTTAATGCACATTGTTTTACTTGTGTTAAGAGCTCATGAGAGAATATGGAGTTTCTCCTTCCCACATAGATATTTCCCTGCAAAGTAAAGGAACAACATGATTATCATGATGTTTAAACATGCAAGTTGTGCCTACAACTTCCACCACTTTATCATCCATGTTGGGTGTGTTTTATATTCTTTCCACGAATAGTCACACGTGTGGGGGAGCAATAGACGCCCCTGCTCTTTGTGTTGGACGTAGTAGTAGACTCATAGGGGGCCTAGTGCCCCCCTATATGGGGTTCAGGGTAGCACCCCTGGAATTTTTTTTTGGACCCTATATTAGGTGGGAAAACCTACTTGTGGTACTGTGCATGGGTTTTGCACATGGTTTTTAGCATGATGGTTTTTTGCCCATGGTATTTTGTAGATCTAGTCAAGGGAACTACGATTATGTTCTAAACTAGGGTTAATGGATTGGGGTTTATGAATGCTTCAACATGCATATATATGTATTGTAACATTAAAAAGAACATAAAATAAAATCAATATGGTTTGTCTTGGTTTTGGGATCCAAGGGAAAATCTTTGTGTATTTGTTTTGTGTTTCTCGCCATTGTATATTTTCTACCTTCTAAAAATTCGTTTGCAAGTAATTTATGTACGGGGTTAAAACCTACATTTGGTATCAAAGTTGTTTCAGCTTCAAGAGGACACCTTTGTTGCTGAGGAGTTTTTCTCGGGCCTATGGTAGACCATGTTTAGTGGGAGATTTGCGGGATCGATTCTTGCGATGAAATAAGATGGCAAGTAGTGGAAAGATAAAGACCGAGAAATTTAATGGTTAGAGTTTTGAGTTGTGGAAGCTCAAGATGGAGGATATGCTGGTGGATAAAGATCAGTTGATCACAGTAGATTTGGGTACTAAACCAATGATAATGTCAGCAAAAGACTGGGTGAAGTTGGATTGGAAGGCAAAGAGCACAATACAGTTGTGTATCTCATATTCAATATTGTTGAATGTGTCAGGGGAAGCTACAATGAAGGATATGTGGGTCAAGTTAGGGACTTTGTACCAATCTAAGTCTCTCGTGAACAAAGTGTTCATGCAAAATAAGTTGTATAACCTGAGGATGAAGGATGGAGACTCAGTGAAAGAGCATTTGAACACCTTTAATATTATGGTAAGACAACTGTTATCTATTGATATAAAAATTTTAGATGAAGATACGTGCATTAGTTTGTTGTGTTCTCTACCAAATTCATGGGATATTCTGGTTTTTGCTATAGGTAGCAATACAACTACCTTGAAGTTTGATGAAATAGTCTCATCCTTGTTTCTGGAGGGGATGAGACGGAAAAATATGGAGAGCCATAATGGAGATGCCTTATTTGTACGAGGACGATCCCAGAAAAGCAACAAAAATAAGTCCTTGAGTGGGAGATCTAGATCTCTAGGAAAACCTATAAAGGTGTGTTGGAAATGTGGAAATAAAGGTCACTACAAAAATATTGTAGATCTAAATCTCCCGAGAGAGGAAAATTATTTGATGATGCTCCTTCTGCAAAGGTAAAAACCGCCTCAAGCGAAGGGGGGGGTGTAGATCATGAGGCATGGTTGATTGAATTAGGTGCATCCTTTTACTTCAGTCCCCATAGGGAGTGGTTTTGCGAGTATGAGAAACATTATGGTGGTGATGTCTTCTTAGGGATGATAAGAAGGCTAGAATCATTGTATACGGAAATTTCAAGCTGAAGTTGCAAGGTGGAAGTATTAGAACACTTTGGGGTGCTTTGCGTTTTCCTACATTGGCCAAAAAATTGATTTCTGTAAGCAAGATGGATGACTCAGGTGTAAAAACAATGTTCAAGAAAGAAACATGCACAATGGTTCGGGGAGAACTGATATTAATGCAGGGAGTTCAGATTGGAACTCTGTACAAGCTCCTGGGTACCATTGTTATTGATGGGTGCAATAGTTCTATGGTTCCTGAAAGTGGAGAAGATAATCTAGTGGTCTCTGGAGAAAATACCATGTTATGGTAGCAAAGGCTTGGACATATTGGAGAGAAGGGCCTTCGAATACTACATGGTAATGGTATGGTATAAGGTATGTCCAGTTGCTCTTTGGATGAACATTGTGTATATGGGAAGCAGAATCGGGTGAGTTTCCCCTCTAGCACTAAGAGGGGAAAAAGGATATTAGAGCTTGTGCACAATGATGTGTTTGGACCTCTATTGGTTCCACCACTGGGTAAGTTTGTGTACTATGTATAGTTTATAGATGACTTCTCAAGGAATACATGGATATATTTCCTTAGGAATAAATGTAAAGTCTTTGACAAGTTTAAAGAATTTAAGGCTCTGATGGAAAACTAGACAGAGAAAAAGATAAAGGTGTTGAGGACAGATAATGGTGGAGAGTTCTGAAAGAAGCAATTTGAAGAGTTATGTATGAAGTGTGGTATAGCATGGCACAAGAATACTCCATAAACACCTCAAAAAAATGGATTTGGAGAAAGAATGAATAGGATGTTGATGGAAACGACAAGAAACATGCTCAATGGTGTTGGGTTAGGATTGGAATTCTGGGTAGAGGCAGTAGAGAGTGCATTTTTCCTAGTCAACAAATCACCTTCATCAACGTTGGAGGACAAGACTCCATATGAGGTATGTACTGGTAAGAAACCCTCTCTTTCACATCTGAGGGTATTTGGTTGTGATGCATATGTACATGTTCCAAAGGAGAAAAGAACCAAGTTGGATGGTAAATTTGAAAGGTGCATCTTTATTGGGTATAGGGGAATCCAGAACCAAGGAAGGTAGTGTACAACCAAGATGTGGTATTTAGAGAGATGAAATATGTTATTAAACATGAATTCCTACCAAAGGATCCTGAGAAGATAAAGTTTGAGTTAAAGGAGGAAGAATCAAACTCTATAATAGAACATGAATCATAAGACGAAGAGCCACAAACGCCAGCTCTGAGAAGATCATTTTGAGAAAGAAGGCAACCAGAAAGGTATAGTCCATCTACTTTCTATTCAATTTTTTCTTTTTCTATTACTGATGATGATCCCAGAATTGTCAAGGAGGCAGTTGATTCATAGGATTGAAAACTTTGGATAGAGGCCATGGTTGATGAAATTGAAATTTTGGATAAAATATGAGGCTTGGAATCTAGTGGAGTTTTCAGCTGGAAGGAAACTCGTTGGAATCAAATGGGTGTTTCAAAAGAATATGAATGCAAAAGGAAAGGTGGAGAAATACAAAGGCCGGTTGGTAGAAAAAGGTTATTCCTAGGTGTCGGGAATTGATTTTGGTGATATTTTTTCTCTTGTTTCCAAAGTAGCTTCTATTATGATACTTTTATTTGTTGTTGATGCTTTTGATTTTGACGTAGAATAGATGGATGTGAAGACAATATTTCTTCAAGGGGATCTGGAAGAAGAGATCAACATGAAGCAACCTGAAGGCCTTGTGGTGAAGGGAAAGAAAGAACTAGTATGCAGGTTAAAAAAGTCTTTGTATGGGTTAAAACAATCACCAAGGATGTGGTATCATAAATTTAATACATATATAGGTACTCGGCTTCACGAGAAGCAAATAGGATCACTGTGTGTATTTTAAATTAATTTATGACTGTGTTATTTATCTGGTCTTTTATGTGGATGATATATTTCTGATTGGAAATGACAAAGAAATTATTTAGGAATTGAAGACCCAATTGTTCTCCAAATTCGACATGAAAGATATTGGTGCTACAAACTATATTTTGGGCATGGAAATTAAATGATATTGGGGAAAAAGGAAGCTCTGGCTAAACCAGAGGAAGTATGTTGAGACAATATTGTGGAGCTTTAATATGCAAGATAGTAAACCAGTGAAGGTTCCTATTCTTGTAGGTGTAAATTTATATGTTGAACAATGTCCCAAGACACAAGAAGAGGAAGAGGTCATCTCCCTTGTTCCATACGCGAGTGCATTCGGTAGTGTGATGTATGAAATGGTTTGTACTAGACTAGACATTACACATTAGTTGGATTATTAAGCAGTTTTATGTCAAAACCAGGGAAGGAGCTTTGGACAATAGTGAGGCAAGTTTTCAAGTATTTGCGTGGCACCAAAGACTATGGTTTGTGCTACCAAGGAAGACCAGGATTGGATAGAGTTTTGGAAATCCATGGCTTTATTGATGCAGACTGGGTTGTAGATATGGATTAGAGAAGATCTACAAGTGGGTATGTGTTTAACGTATTTGGAGGTGCAAACAGTTGGATGAGAAAGAGATAGTCTGTAGTGCCACTTTCAACTACACAGGTTGAATACATGGCAAGCACTCATGCAATAAAGGAAGAAGTTTAGTTGCAGATATTATGTTCAAGTACAGGGTTGGTGTAGGGGGCTATAAGGATAGACTATGACAGCCATAGTGCAATTTTCTTGGGAAAGAACCCTACTTATCATTTAAAGACAAAGCACATTGATGTTTAGTATCACTTTGTGAGGGATATGGTTGAGGACAAAAAGGTGTTGCTGGTAAAGGTGGACACTTTGAAGAATGTTGCAGATGCATTGGCGAAGTCTGTGAGAACTAAAATGTTTTCTTGGTGTAGAGAAACAATGTGTGTTTCATGGTTGGACCAATGACTAAGCTCTCCTATGACCCCCTTTGTGGAAAATAAAACAACAAGCGAGAGAAAGTTGGGTGTGTGTTATATTCTTTCCATGATTACTTGCACACGTAGTAGGGGGTCACAGGGGGGCAGTAGCTCCCCTCTACAGGGTTTGGGGCAGTGCCCTGAGAATTTTTTTTTGGACCCTATATTAGGTGGGCGGACCTACCTATGGTATTTTGCATGGGTTTTGCACATGATTTTGGGCATGATGGTTTTCTACCCATGGTATTTTGTAGATCCAATCAAGGGAACTATGGTTTTGTTCTAATCCAAGTTTAATGTATTGGGTTTTATGAATGCTTCGGTAAGTATATATATGTATTATAACATTGAAAAGAACATAATGAAAAATCAATCTGGTAGTCTTGGTTTTGGGATTCAGGGGAAAATCTTTGTGTATTTGTTTTGTGTTTCTTGCCATTGTATATTTTTTTTCTTTTAAGAATTTTTTTGCAGGTAATTTTTGTACAGGATTAAAACCTACAATCCATTCTTGTTTTCCTTTGCTATTCACATCATTGTACCAAATTTTCCTTGAAATTCAAAATAAACTAGAGGTATCCTCCAGTAGGTATAATTTTAAAACAAGGTACATACTTGTTAGTCTAATTTAATGCAAAAGCAGAGATTGAGGACAACACCATATGTGATAGGACTGGCTACCGCATATGAGTATGACACCTTGTCTTGGGTTATGTAGCCTTGGTGTTGGCGACACCAATATGTCATCCACTTAGGGAACCCAAACACCAATGTTTAACATAGTAAATGATGAAATTTTTTTATAAAAATTTTGGTACAAATGCAAATAATACCACTGCATGGACCCTATATGTCACTGCAGTGACATAATAATTAGGAGGAACACATATGAGGGAGTAGGTATTACCCGCCTCGTACATGAGTAATTGTATTCCTAAATAAATAAAATTTGTAGTTTATACATGTGAAGGATTAGGTCCTAACACATGTGAGGGAGTAGGTATTTCCACCTCATTCTTGAAGAATTGTATTCCTAAATAAATAAAATTTTTAGTTTATACATGCGAAAGATTAGAAGTTTATTGAAGGTTGTGTTCTTTTCTTTTTCATGAATTATTAGTCCCTATTTTTAGTAATCAACTATTTATCATTATTAATTTAGTATTGATTAATACAACTTATAATGTTTAACTTTGAGAAATAAAAAATTACTTTTCAATATTATAAAAAAATATTTTTCAAACATTCGATTGGACCATAAATTGAAGCCTTATTATAGCCTTTTCATAATACAATGCCATGTGAATAACTTCCTCACTTATTTATGCCATAATTTATGGATATAGTTGCAATAAATCCTTGAAAGTAACTCATACTTATGTTTATTTTGTCAGTAAAAAAAGCTTCTATTATATTATCAGGAAAATGAAAAATACATGAGGTTTATCTACGACTCTCCCGGCTTCACTCTAACCAGATTTCTTAGCTAGGAGATCTGAAATATAGTGCATAATATTTTTCCATTCAACCTTTATTTCTAGAGGGCTAGATACCCATACATACCAAAAAAAAAACAAAATGAGTAAACATCATGAAGACTGCATATCAAGGTGGTGGTTGGGGAGGTCGCATGGGCAGAGCTACCTTTGGGCCATGTCCTTTGTGCATATGAAAATCAACATGCTCCATTCTGCCTCAAGTCCATGCAGACAATCATTAGTCTATTGTTGGTTTCTTCTCACATTGGCCAATTGTTCCAAGATCTTTATCTATTTATACAGAATATCATTCATATAAGCCACTAACTTGTTCATATCTTCATATCTGTGCTCCCTTAGGATATCCAGGTTGGTCTGGATTCCTCTCAATTTCCCAGCTATTGATTCCATGGTAGCAAGTTGGGTGAAATTTCTAGGAGAGAGGGTCAGTTCCTAGGAAATTTCACCCTCTCTATCCATGCTCTAAGAGTCTTCCTCACTGGAGATAATTTCTCTATCGGCTCTTAACTCGTGCCACCCCTTCTAACCATTTTCTCTATGATATGTTCCCCGCTGGTGAAGAATATTTGTAGGAAACAAATTAACCTAGACTTGGACTAATATGCTATCAAATACGCAATCAAATCCCCCCACCAAACTCCTACATTTTGGAACTAGAGGAGCCCAAAGCTTACATCGAGGGACCGACACAAATGAGAGTAAGAAGGACTTGAACACTTGAAGAGACAAATGAATACTAAGGGTAGAAGAGTCAAATTCAAACATATACCAAGCTTCCTTGAGACTCAAATACCATATAGACTTAAGACAAGCCCCCTCACTGGCCAATGTGCTCGAAATATTTACCTCTCCGTGACATACCTCCCTAACAATAATCTTCTCATACCCTAATTAAATGAGGACATGATTAAAAAACACAAGATAGAAGCTTGAGAAAATACTCCACTTCACAACATAGAAGATGACAATTACATTCCTTGGGGATCTAGGGCCTTCCCCACCTCAAAATAAAAGCTTATGAGACAGAGGGAATAACCAATTAGGACTTATATGAATCTCTACAACAATGAAAAAACATGACTCAAAACTTGACAAGGGAGCCCAACGCCCATAATACGAGAACCCAAGGAAGGGAATTGGTTCCCCTTAACCACAAACACACATAACCAAGTTCAAATCCACAAAATGAATAATAGATATACTTGAATACCAGTGATATCCGTCCAGGTCAGAGGCCAATATCACTTGCAGATGTTAGTGCTAACAATTACCATTGTTAGACAGAGAAAGGGCCTTCCAGAGTGGGGTGGCACTACTCCAGGATCCCAAATAAATGCCTGAGAGCAACTTAGTGCTAAAAATCCAACACACTTGTCTTCCATAGCTTCTCGGTGGTTGTTCGACTCTCTGTGCAAGCATTCATCAAAACCTAAGCATAATATTCCCTCCCAAGTCCCCCTATTCATCTCTAAGTTCACAAAGCAATTCCCAATTAGCATGACTTGAAGAATAAATATGCCTAGATCCTCTAGAGGCTTCATTGTTTGAACAATTAACTACTAAATTACATTTAAGGCATTAATCATGTTGGACACATGGAGAGGAGAGGTGGCCCCAAGGCTACATTAGCCAACGATTGATAACCCCCATCGGGGGAGCTCAAGCTTATGTTGATAACATATTTACCATCAATTTCTCCCCACCAAGCAAGTCTTTGCATAAAACATGGATAGGAAAAAGATGCAAATAAATATACTTATCCAAGTTACTTCCCACCATTATTTATGTACGAGTAAAATTGTAAATGTGTAGGCTTACTATTAGTTACTACCCACCAAAATTTATACAAGTTGTTGTACATAAGCAAACAATTAATAATTGGAAGTAATGCTTCCATGTGTATCACGGGTTATCATTGTAAGTCCTGAACTGTTATTCTTGCGCGTAGTTTCTCTGGGAAGTTTGAATATGAGTTGTATTTGTATCATGTCCAAGTCATAGATACACTTTCTTAGGATCTATATTTTTCAAAGTCATGAATTTTATTACTCTATATGTAATTTGTTATGTAATGAATAAAATAACTATGTGATTTATGTGTAACAATGTTCTCTCTTTCAATTTCTAAGTTGGTATCAGAGTGAGTAATGGCTTGACTCCTGCAAGGGAGGGCTAGGAAGATGTGAGGGAACATTGAGTGTTATTGTTTTTGTACATATATATTATTATAAGTGTGTGAGAGTCGATTTTTGTTGTGAATTTTATTTCTACAATTGTGATATTTTCAGATGGTTTCTTCATGTGTAGATATGTTAGCTATGTAGATTTGAATTCTTTCATGGTTTTGTAAGGGGCCAATCGAGGTTCCATCGATTTATGTAAGGAGGAAAACACCTCTACATCGAAAACTCGTGTTGTTGTTGCAATGGAAGTAGATGAAATGACTAAAGAATCATTGCATTAAGCAAGAATTAACTGATACAACCTGCAATGAATTAAGGAGAGTCACTATGGTGTAACAAAGAAGACTTGGTAGAGATATAAATTCAAAATTCCTTGAGAAAATACACGCAACAAAATGGTGAGGTTTTTCTAAAATGGCTGAGAGAGGATGGTGATGATGTTATATTTTTTATTCTGATCTATTCATGGGAAACATCTGATTTGATTCAACCGAGTGCTAAGTATATCAAATGTTAGAATTGGGCACGGGCCTCGACTGGAGAATAAAATAAAGAGAAGGACTAGAAGACCCATTGATATGCACGACTGATAAGATCTGGAATGTCCATTGAATATTTGAAGAGGAACTGAGGGTTTAATTACTACCTAACTTCTTTCCACGTGTTCTGTTAAAAAATATGGCTTTGTCCGATGAGGGAGAACTGATGCACATGGTTCAACTGCTGTAGGCAGATCAACAAGAAGCAATGAGGACCTTAATTTAAAGAAAATCTTGTCAATTGGGAAGGCATAGGTGAGGGATTTCATTCAAAATTTGGGAAGGATTCCACTACTCAAATACAAATTACCTACATAACTCTTTAATTTTTTCACTTTGTTGGGCAGGCAACTAGTTTCAATCCAATTGTCAAAATTTTAATCCACTTGCTATTGTTTATGGGTAGAGTATATTTGTTAGCGCATATTATTATTTTTCATATTTTATAATGAAGTTGTATTATTTAAAAAAAAAACAAAATAGTATTGGTTAGAGTAGTTGTTATATATGTAAAACTATTTTGGTGTTCAAAAATATGATGTAGAACTAGAAAGAACAGGCCAACTATTGAACAAACTAATGTGACTTGTCATACTTTAGGAGCATTAGTTATAGGTTGTTCTTAATAAGGTTAAGATGGTGTGACCTTTTGTGTTCTGGGAGCATTAGTAAAGGTTAGTTTATACAACGCAAAGTTGTAGAATTTTCTACTGATGACATTATATACCCAGAATGTTATCCCAGATAACTGATGCATACTCTAGAGGGTCGTGGATTCAACAAATGGTGGCATTTCCATATGATGGTTCAATATTGAGATTGTCCTTTGGGAGGTCGAGAAGAGATCTATATTGGATAATTATATTATTTTTCATCCATCTCAATGCATTTGGAGTGGAAAAATTGAAGGAATCAGCTCACGGGACTATTTTTACCGGTGATGCCCAATTTGGAAAAACAGGGTTTGAAACCTTCTGGGAGCATTTTGAGGCATCAAACGACGTTTTTTTGGGGTAAAGCTTTGCCACTTTAGTGCGGCACTAGTTCACGCTATTATACAAACAAGATCTTTCCAATGACACAAGAAGCACGTTAATTAGAGTATGTACGCAAAAGTTATGCCACTCATAAGTTGACCTTCGTGTTTTCACAGCTATAGTTCGAGAGGATGCCATGTCAACCCCCATTATTCATGGAAAATGGGCTAGCCACATGATTATAATGTAAAAGAATTTAGAAGAGTCTATATTGTAACTCTAGTTAAGAGTTGATGTAGTCAAAATTAATCACTAGTAGGCCATTGGGTTGTGTCATAATTGGGCCACTAGGATGAAGAAACATTTCATTCTTTCGAGAGAATTTTGTTCCATATCTGAAAATAGATAGCCAGGAGAGATAGGAGGTAGAGCACACACACAGGATTTGTGCATTGTAGCATCCCATGGGCCACAAACATTACTTCTTTGTACTTGCAACTATATTTCGAGATAGAGAAAGAGAGTGAAGTAGCCTCACCTTCTAGTTGGGTTTTCTCCCAAAAGTGTTTCCCTGAGAGTATATCTTGTGTCTTATGTGTGTGTGTGAGCTGATTTTGTTGTTTTCTACTTTTTTGTATAATTTCCATTCAAATTCATGAACTAATTACAATTAAATCTACAAATCTTAAAGTATAATAAAATTATAATAGTGTATAATTTCATATTTTTAATATAATATTATCGGATTTTTTGTGATGAATTGTCCAGTGGAATATCCATGATTGTTGGGACAAGGTCCCCTAGGGTCAATTTTTGGGTTAAAAGCCCAAGTTTTGGGGTAGCCCAAGTTTTTGTATGTAAAGTGTAAAGTCTTTGCAATTTGTGGTCGCGGAGCACGTAGATGTAAAGTGTCATAAAGGGTTTCCTTTCCTTCTTTTATGTAAGTTGTGTAAGCTTTAGAAGGTCCACCCATGGTTCGCTGACCATGCGATTGTATAAAACAGAGAGTCTTAGAAGATTCTAAGGAATTTTGAAGTTGGATGATGATGAGTATAATGGGTCAGTAAGAGCTAAGATTGAAGAGTTTTAGAAATAGAAGAGAGGCTTTGCAGCTGTGTGCGTAAAGGCCCAGGGTAGAATTCCGCAGCTAAGTGCGCAGACCCCTACAACTGAGTGTGTAGGGTAGTTAGAATTTGTAAGAATATATGAAGTACTAATAAAAAATATTACTCCAGAAATATCTATGCTTGATCTATTTGCTTTTGCTATGAATAAATGCGGTTATGTTATGCTGAATAATGAGTTTATGTTTTAATGCTATATTGATGTGCAAATCTATATGTTTTAAATTGTTATCATTACACAAGTAATAATATTTGTTTATGCGAAGAACATATTAATGCATATTGAAGTTATCAGATATTTAAGCTGATTCGGGTAAATACAGAAGTAAGAGAAATTATAGAAGCGCGTAAGTGGCTGATTCGTCTGGTTAGGGTCTACGAACGATAGTCATAGTCCTTCCCGAAGGTCTAGAGGTCAATTAACAAAAGTATATCGATAAGCCCTAATTTGGTCAATTAACAAAAGTATATCGATAAGGTCAATTAACAAAAGTATATCGAGATGCTAATTTGGGAGTTTAGTAGATTCACGTGCAGTTGCAAAACCATTGCCTAGAGTTTCAGAGTCTTAAGAATGATAGAGCGTGTTATGCTCTTAACCTGCAAATGATACCCAAATACAGAATATGCGAAGAAAAGATACCGAGAACACAGAATATGCAAAGAAAAGATACCCAGAACACAGAATGGCAATGATTTTATTTATCAGAGAGTAATGTTACTTGCCCTCTTCGAGGGGCAACCTCCAATAGAGCAGAGCTTGGATTACAAAAATAAGACAGATGCTCTGCAGGAGTTTCTATCCTTTATATATGACTCCTATGTTAATACACGGGTCAAAATACCTCTTATTACTAATACCATCTATCTAATACTACGGCCCATTTGCAACTAACTGTGGTTCCTTTATTAATTGCGGATTAACCACTTACAATTATTAATATGGGCTTTATTGACTCTTGACTATGACGTGGTCCCATTACATAGATAAGGGGGTTAGGGTGGGGCCCTAACATGCCCACCCCCTTAAGACTAGCCTTGTCGTCAAGGCTGAAGTTGCAGAAACTGCTGCAGAATAGTGGCTGGCTCCCAAGTTGCGTCTTCTGGAGAGGTGTCTTTCCATTTGACTAGGAATTCCTTAATCATGCGGCCACGCAGTTTCTTGACTCGTGTGTCGAGGACCTGTTCCGGTTGAAGCCAGATGGATCCTTCTTCTTCCAATTCCGGTAGACTAGTCTGAATTCTGCAATTGTTCCCAATCACTTTCTTGAGGCATGAGACATGAAAAACTGGATGGATTTTTGCAGTAGGTGGCAAAGACAACTTTTAGGCCACTTCTCCAATGCGTTGAAGTACTTGATATGGTCCGTAGAATTTGGGAGAGAGTTTCTGACATCCCTTGTCTTTGAGTGATGTTTGCTTATATGGTTGGAGCCGTAAAAAGACCTGATCCCCTTCTTTAAATTGGCGCTCTGAGCGATGCTGGTCTACCTGTTGCTTCATGAGGTTTTGAGCTTGATGAAGATTCTCTCGAAGATGGGCGAGCATGATTGCGTGGTGTTGCGGGAGTTGATCCACTGCTTGGACTTTTGAGCAGCCCTTGAGATATGAAGTAGGTGAAGGCGGGAGTTGACCATATACTGCTTCATAGGGAGTCAT